>CAJHQP010001209.1:114971-125525 GCA_905132765.1 Moricandia arvensis | reverse complement strand
ATTCTAGAAGTTTTAATTTGATAAAATAATCTAGAAAGTAAGGAGGTTGTGGTAAGAAAAATCTAGATATTTTTGTAAAAAAAATCTAGATATTATGATAGAAAAATCTGGATATTATGATTAGGTTTGTAAGATATATTTTGTACTTTTTGGAGGCCTATAAATAGCTCATTCCTCTCTCATTTGTAAAATAAGAAGTTGATAATAATAAGAAGTTTTTCTTTGAGAAAGAAAGAGTGTTCCATCCAAAGTTCTCTAAATCTCTTTGAGAGTTCTTCCACATTAATCTTCATACTTAGAAATTCTCTGACTTTTTCGGGTTTCTCGGATATTACGGTCTTGGGCTAGTGTTAAACACTATAGGATTTTTTCTTTACATGGTAATCAGAGCTATTCTAATCTTGTCCTTAACAAGATCGATTTAAAGAGAGCTCGGGTTTATTCTAAGTATGGAATCAACGGGTCGTGTTGTTGGATTGGGAATGGAATCTTTAAACCAATTCTAACTACGCAGTTATGGAAGTCATGCATGGAGTCATACTTGGTGAGTGAGAACTTATGGATGTCGTCGGTGGTAGTAGCACAACACCACCAAGGAGAAATGCTGCAACCGCGGAAGCGACAAGGAGTGGACACGGAAGAATGCCAAGGCGGAGTTTGCTTTGAAGAGGTCATATCTTCAAGCATATTTGAGCATGTCTCAAAGTGTAGCTTCTGCTAGTTCAATTTGGCAAGCATTAGATCATTGTTCAAGTCAAGAAGAATGAGGCCAGGCTACAACTATTGGAGAACGAGCTTGCAAATGCAAGCAGGGGAGTCTTCAATCTCAGATTTTTTCATTAAGGTAAAAAATCTATGCTCTGAGATTAATACTCTAAATCCAGAGGAGTCTATTTCTGAATCACGGTTAAAGCGGTATTATTATTCGAGGTTTAACGGCCCGAGTATACACCGTTTGTGACTTCAGTTCAAGGATGGGCTACACAGCCTTCCTTGGAAGAGTTTGAAAATCTGCTAGCTTCGCAAGAGTCCCTAAGCATGCAAATGTCAGGAGTCAAAAATCACGGATGACTCGGGAGTGCATTTGTAGCCCGGAGACAACAAAACTTTAAGGTTAAAACCGAGAGATGGTTGTCCAAGAAACAATGATGGACCTTCCATAGGAGATAAGAAAAAATTCAAGTGCTACCGGTGTGGAAAGCTTGGGCATTTCAAAAAGGATTGTCGAGTCAAGTTGAAGGAAACAAATATGGCGGAGAAAAGAAGTCATACTGAAGACGAAGAATGGGGGAAATGCTTCACGGTGGAAGCTGCACATCCAGGTACATCCACAACTAAAATTTTGGGAAATGATTGGATTGTGGATTCGGGCTGTAGCCATCATATTACCCGGAGATGAGAAGTTATTTTCTAGTCTTCAACATCATGACGGGAAAGAAGCCATTATTACTGCGGACAATTCAATCCATCGAATTGAGAAGGAAGGGACCGTTGTCATCAAAGGAGATGATGGGAGAACCAATCACCCTCAAGAATGTTTACCATGTCCCTGGAGTTAAGAAGAATCTTCTTTCGGTGGTGAATGCGGTTGACTCAGGTAACTATGTTCTATTTGGTCCAAGAGATGTTAAATTTTAAAGAATATTAAAGAGTTAAAGGCGGACGTTGTTCACACTGGAGCACGGATTAAGGACTTATATGTTTTATCGGCGTCACATGCCTATGTGGAGAAGATGAGTACAAATGATAATGCTTCTATTTGGCACGCTAGACTTGGTCATATTAATATGACCAAGCTAAAAGTAATGGTAAATAAAGACTTGGTTCACGGGCTCCCAAAGTTGAAGATTCAAGATGGAGTGAGAGTTTGTGAAGGTTGTCAATATGGAAAGTCACATAGACTTCCATTTGATCAATCAACCTCAAGATGCAGTGGTCCTTTGGAGAAGGTTCATAGTGACTTAATGGGTCCAACGACAACATCCTCCTATTCCGGATTCCGTTACATGTTGTTGTTCGTAGATGATTTCTCACGGTACACTTGGGTATACTTTGTGAAGGAAAAATCAGAAGTATTTCAAAGATTCCAAGAATTCAAGGTTACCGTGGAAGGAGAGCTTGGTCGGAAGCTAAAGACTCTTAGGACGGATAATGGAGGAGAGTTCATGTCAAAGGAGTTTCTCTATTTTTGCCAAAAGAATGGCATTAAGAGAGAATATACATGTCCATATACACCTCAACAAAATGAAGTAGCAGAAAGAAAGATCAGGCATCTAACCGAGACGTGCAGAAGCTGGCTACATGACAAGAATTTACCTAAAGCCTTATGGGCAGAAGGAATGAGATGTGCAGCCTATGTCATCAACCGGATGCCACTTAGTCAAATAACATGAAGTCTCCTTATGAGATGATTCACGGAAAGAAGCCAACGGTGAAGCATCTGAGGATATTTGGATCAGTCTGCTATGTCCATGTGTTCGACTCTCAAAGAACAAAGTTAGAAGCAAAGGCAAAGAAGTGTATCTTTGTCGGTTATGATGAACAAAGGAAAGGCTGGAGGTGTATGGATCCGGAGACACATAAATACACAGTGTCTCGTGATGTTGTCTTTGACGAAGTATCATCTTACTATGGACCACCTCAAGTCTTGGTTGAGCAAGATGTCTCAGGGTCTTCCAAGACTGGTGAACAAGTTATTCAAGTTCAGAGTGAGTATGAAAGTCTTGAAAAGGAGAATCAAGGTGAAAGGGGGAGCATTGACCAAGATGAAGAAGAGGAACAAAATCATGGTTCCATTGCCAACCAACGACCAAAAAGAAACATTGTCAAACCCGCTCGGTTCAGAGATGAAAGGTTTGTCACCACGTACTCTTGCTACTTTGCAGCTCCTTTGGATGAAGATGAGCCATCATCTTACAATGAAGCAAAAGGAGTTGCGAAATGGGAGACCGCAATGAAGGAGGAGATGGATGCTCTCATAAAAAATGAAACTTGGGATTTAGTTCCGAAACCCAAGGATACTCAACCTGTTTCTTGTAAATGGGTGTATCGACTGAAGCGAAAAGCAGATGGGAGCATTGATAGATATAAAGCAAGGTTGGTTGCTCGAGGGTTCTCTCAGAAGTATGGAGAAGATTATGAAGAGACCTTTAGCCCAGTAGCAAAGATGACTACGGTACGCTCACTCTTATCTCTAGCTGCAAGCTTTGGATGGAGGTTATGGCAGTTAGATGTGAAGAATGCATTTCTCTATGGTGAGCTAGACAAGGAAATATTTATGGAGCAGCCACCTGGTTTTGAATCACGAGAACATCCTAACCATGTGTGCAAGCTTAAGAAGGCCTTGTATGGGTTAAACAAGCTCCGAGAGCTTGGTATGGAAAGCTTGCTCAATATCTTCAGTTTTGTGGCTATACAGCATCAAATGCTGATCCAAGTCTATTCTTCAAGAAGAGTGGAAGAGTTCACGTAGTAGTCCTCCTGTACGTGGACGATATGATCATCACCGGAAATGATGATGCTGAATTGCTCTCCTACAAGAGGATATGTCGATAAGTTTTGAGATGAAGAAGTTAGGTGAGCTGAATCATTTTCTTGGCCTAGAGGTCGAAAGGGTTAAGGATGGTATATTCATCGGCCAACAAAGTTATGCAAGAAGGATTGTTGAAAAGTTTGGAGTACACCAAGGAAAGGTACGTTCTACTCCAATGGATACTAACATGAAGCTTAAGCGTGATGAAGGATCCTTGTTACCCGATCCTCGACCTTATCGCTCTCTTGTTGGAAGTCTTTTATACTTAACCATTACAAGACCAGATATTGCCTTTGCGGTTGGTCTTGTTAGTCGGTTTATGCAGGAACCAAGGAAGCCACATCTAGAAGCAGCAAAGAAGATATTAAAGTATGTGAAGACAACTCTTGGCATGGGTTTGATGTACAAGTATAATGCCAAGGTTTCTCTTCATGGTTTCATGGATGCTGACTTTGGTGGAGACTTAGATGATCGAAAGTCAACTTCAGGTTTTGTGTTCTTATGTGGAGACACAAGCATTTCATGGTGCAGCAAGAAACAAGCAACCGTGTCATTATCTACCACTGAAGCTGAGTATAAAGCTTCAGCACTCGCAGCTAAAGAATGCATATGGCTTCGAAGACTCCTTGAAGACTGTTGGAGCCAATCAATAAATCTGTTGCCATATATGGAGATAACCAAAGTGCCATTAAGCTAGCCAACAACCCTGTTTTCCATGGAAGGACAAAGCACATTGAATTGGAACATCATTTTATAAGAGAGAAGGTGCTTGATGGAACAATTGAAGCATTGGAAGTTCGAAGCGAGGACAATGTTGCGGATATCTTCACCAAGTCACTACCAAAAGGTCAATTCGAGATACTTCGCTCGAAGCTCGGAATGGTGGACAAAATCAAGTTTAAGGGGGAGTATTGAAGTTAAACTTGATTTTGGGTTTTTGCTTGATTATGGGTTTATAATCTAAAATCTCTTATTGGACTAAACCCAAATTAAGCCCATATTCTAGAAGTTTTAATTTGATAAAATATCTAGAAAGTAAGGAGGTTGTGGTAGAAAAATCTAGATATTTTTGTAAAAAAAATCTAGATATTATGATAGAAAATCTAGATATTATGATTAGCTTTGTAAGATATTTTGTACTTTTAGAGCCTATAAATAGCTCATTCCTCTCTCATTTGTAACATAAGAAGTTGAATAATAATAAGAAGTTTTCTTGAGAAAGAAAGAGTGTTCCACCCAAAGTTCTCTAAATCTCTTTGAGAGTTCTTCCACATTAATCTTCATACTTAGAAATTCTCTTGACTCTTTCGGGTTTCTCGGGTATTACGGTCTTGGGCTAGTGTTAAACACTATAAGGATTTTTTCTTTACAGTCACGACAAAGTTTCCGTTGGATGGCTTCATCCATCGTCGGCTCGTTGGAGGTATAATCTACGTACTATATCGATTCTTGTGAGATTTTTGTTTATTTTCTCTCGAGTTTTGCTACTAAAATTTTGGATGGTTTCTATCAAATGCATGTACTTGTATTTGTCGTATGTTTTAAGAAAATCCACTATAGTTATAAGTTTTAAACCATACTATTAAATTGAACACACTAATTTAGTTTGTGCATGCATTTGATCCAAACATATTAGTATGTACATGCAGTTGATCTATACACTAATTTACTAGATAGATCTACACACTAATTTACTAGATAGATCTAAACATATTATATTGTACATGCATTTGATCTACACACTAATTTACTAGATAGATCTAAACATAGTAGATTGTACATGCATTTGATCTACACACTAATTTACTAGATAGATCTAAACATATTAGTTTGTAAAAAAAAACAAATTGCCATATCTTAATTCAAATTAAATTTTAAAAAACAAACATTATAACAGGAAACCGAAGTTTTAGTTAGCAAAGGCAAATTAATGATTCTTGTAAACATGCAAACATTAAAATGCAAATTAACTGATAAATTTATTAACATGCAAACATTAAAATGAAACCCAACAAAGACCCCTAAGTACAGTAATCAAAATTGTTGTTATGTTTCGTTTCAGACTGTTGAGAAAGATATTGGTGACTAACGTATTCTCGCCACAACGTATTGAAGCGACAAAAGCTCTGCGGATGGAGAAGGTGCAAGATCTCGTGAGCTACATCGATGAGAGCAGCGAGAGAGAAGAAGCTGTTCATATTTCTCGTGCATCTTTCACCGCAACTCTTAATATCATATCGAACATTCTATTCTCGGTTGATCTCGCCAGCTACGGCTCGGAAGAATCCAACGAGTTTCGTGACTCAGTGATTGTAGGCATGGAAGCTGCTGGGGGCCTAGACCTATCTAACTTCTTCCCGTGTCTTAGGTTTTTTGATCTGCAAGGTAATACCAAGAAGATGAAGTTCTGTATAGAGAACTTGATGAAGGCTTTCCAAGGGTTCATCGATACTAAAACTTTGGAAAAATCATTGGGGAATAACCCAAGAGATGCTTCCAACAGGGATTTTTTGGATGTGCTTCTAGAGGAACCAGAACTGGACAATAAAGATATTGAACACCTTCTCTTGGTAAGTCCTATCTTGCATATTATCAAGACTTCTAGGGTAATAAAATCAATATCAATAAGTTTAGAGATATATATATATATATACTCATCGGTTTCGTAATATAAGATGTTATGATTAAAAACACAAAGATTAAGAAATTTACGTTTAAAAACAAATCATCATTAAAATATATATTAAAAATGATTTATCCAATTGAAAACAATGTAATTAACCGAACAATTTCCAATAAAGCCAATGTTAACATAAATTTTTCAAGTTCTTATATAGTTTGAAATATCAAAAACTTTTTAAAACATCATTTTTTATGTAAAGGATAGAGTATTAATCTTTGTATTTCAGTAAATCATAGATGGATATGTCAAAGTATTGATTTGATTATAAAAATGTATTTTTAGTACGAATCGCATGATTTGTTTTTATGTATGAAATGCCTAGCTCACTATCATGTGAATATATTTCAGGATATGTTTACAGCAGGCACGGAGACAAGCTCTAGTACCCTAGAATGGGCAATGGCAGAGCTACTTACTAACCCTGAAACGATGGAGAAAGCTCAGGCCGAGATCGAACAAATGATAGGACCACACGGGATGGTTCAAGAACCTGACATCTCTGAGTTTCCATATGTACAAGCGGTTGTGAAAGAAACTTTCCGTTTGCACCCAACTGTTCCTCTTCTCCTCCCAAGGAAAGCTGAGACCGATGTAAAGATTTTAGGATACACTGTGCCTAAAGATGCTCAGGTTTTTGTGAACGTATGGGCCATAGGACGAGACCCTAACGTGTGGGAGAACCCGACCCGGTTCGAGCCAGAAAGGTTTTTGGGGCGAGACACTGATGTGAGAGGTAGAGATTATGAGCTTACACCGTTTGGAGCTGGACGAAGAATTTGTCCAGGAATGCCTTTGGCTGTGAAGACGGTATTTCTTATGCTTGTTTCTCTTCTTTACTCCTTTGACTGGAAGCTTCCAAACGCCGTCGACATGGATGAAACCTTTGGTATTACCTTGCCCAAGGCCAACCCGTTACATGCGGTTCCGGTTAAAAAAAATCGCCTCTAAATAAATATTTGTAATAGTTATTTCGGTTGACAATGTTGATGTGTTGAAAAAAACTTAAGTTTGTTTTGTAGTATTATCTACTACTTATCTTAGGAATGAATAAATATCACAACCGGATAACTATTGACCTATTCATTAGAATAAAAACAAAATTCATCTCATTTCTCAAACGCTCTGTGGTAATTGTAATTTGTAACCATAATGGCGTTCCAGCAAAGCGACTGATTACACTTTACAACTTTGTGTATGTTAATAGATCGTTGTCGAATATGTTTCATTTGTCATAGTTTTTTAATTGAAAAACAATTTGAAGTCCAAGAAATATAATTGAAAAATGATTCGAAGTCAAGAAACTATAATAGAAAATCATCATGTGGCTTCTTTTGTTACACAAAGTAACGCCTACTAGCAGATAATCTGGTATATTTTAGACATAAACTTTCTAAATATACCCCTTAAGATACACAACTCTTTTGGTCAACTACACATCTATGATATGTTTATATAAATTCATTTTTACTATCATGTAAGAAACACCAGATGGAGATCACTTTAGAAAATGCTATGTTCTTGCTCTTTTGCATGATCTCATCATGTTTCCTTGTCTTCATCACCACAAGGTTCAGACAGAGCTCTTGCCTAAGGGCCACGCTGCCTCCTGGACCTCCACGGTTACCGTTCATCGGAAACATTCACCAAGTTGGTAAGAACCCACACCGCTCATTCGCCGACCTCTCGAAAACATATGGACCAGTGATGAGCCTTAAGCTTGGGTCTTTAAACTCGGTGGTCATAACTTCACCAGAAGCTGCAAGAGAGGTTCTAAGAACGCACGACCAAATCTTGTCTGGTCGTAAGTCTACTGACTCGATACGGTCCTTTGGCCACCACGAAGTTTCAGTCATCTGGCTTCCTCCCTCGTCTGCTCGTTGGAGGTATAACTAATACCGGTTTTTTTTTCTATGATCTTTTGTTTTGAAGATTTGCTATCTGATTTGCTAGTAATACTTAGCATTGATAAGTAAAGAATAGTTATTAGCTGTGAACACGTTACTAGTTTAAAGTCATAAACACGTAAACTGAAGATCATACTGGAACCTTGTATTTTTGTACATGTTTTACCTAATTTAGTACTCCCTCCGTTTTCTTTAAATAACGTTTTAGAATATTTATTTTGTTTCAATATGCTTGATGTTTCCAGAAAACAATGCAAAATATAATGACATATAACTTCTTTTTTTCTCTTTTCATATGACTTTATTTATATTCTTTTAAATAATGTTTTAGAATATTTATTTTATTTCAATATACTTGCTTGATGTTTCCAGAAAACAATGCAGAATATAATGACATATGAAGGGATCTTGTTATGCACTTGTTTGTCAAGGAATTGGATAAGATTTGATGTAGGTTGATGGCTTCTCCATGTGGAATAACTCTACTCTATGTTTGTCTTCCAGGATGCTGAGGAAATTGTCGATAACTCAACTATTTTCACCGCAGCGTATGGAAGCCACGAAAGCTCTGCGAATGAAGAAGGTGCAAGAGCTTGTGAGCTTCATGCATGATCGTAGTGATAAAGAAGAGGCTGTTGATATTTCTCGTGCATCTTTCACGACAGTTCTTAACATCATATCGAACATTCTCTTTTCGGTTGATCTCGGTAGCTACGACGTCACGAGCAAATCCAATAGATTTCAAGACACGGTGATTGCTGCAATGGAAGCTGCAGGGAAACCAGACACAGCTAATTACTTTCCGTTTCTGGGGTTTCTTGATCTGCAAGGTAATAGGAAGAATATGAAGGCTTGCACAGAGAGATTGTTTAAGGTTTTCCGTGGGTTTATTGATGCTAAACTGACGGAGAAATCATTGGGAAATAACTCTAAAGATGTATCAGACAGCGACTTACTAGATACGCTTCTCGTCCTAGCGGAAGGTGATGAACCACAACTTGACAATAACGACATTGAACACCTTCTATTGGTAAGTCTCACCGTAGTTATTGTTGTGAACAAACGCGAATCAACTCGAACAAAGCAAAACGAAAAATGTATTGAAGCAAATACCCGTTAAAAAAAAAATATTCGTATTTGCTTCAATCGAAATTCTCTCTAATGTTTTATATTTTTTTCGAATATAATTCGCCTTTTTTCAACAATCACCATCAGACAAAAAATGTATTACCATCTAGCAAAAAAATATCAATTCATTTTGAGATGCAATTTTATTAATCTTAATATTTGATTATGTGTGTCAGGATATGTTTGCAGCAGGCACGGATACAAGCTCTAGCACCCTAGAGTGGGCAATGGCAGAGTTACTTAATAATCCTAAATCACTAGCCAGAGCTCAAGCCGAGATTGATCGTGTGATAGGAAACGGTATCGTTCAAGAGTCTGATATCTCATATTTGCCATATTTACGAGCAGTTGTGAAAGAAACTTTCAGATTACATCCTGCTGCTCCATTTCTCGTCCCACGTAAAGCTGAAGCTGACGTGGAGGTTCTTGGGTTCATGGTTCCTAAAGACACTCAAGTTCTTGTGAACGTTTGGGCA
Source organism: Moricandia arvensis (assembly GCA_905132765.1). Lineage (NCBI taxonomy): Eukaryota > Viridiplantae > Streptophyta > Magnoliopsida > Brassicales > Brassicaceae > Moricandia > Moricandia arvensis. The sequence goes on along the minus strand of CAJHQP010001209.1, from coordinate 115,802 downwards.
ATAGGAAGAGATCCAGCAGTATGGAATAATCCGACCCGGTTCGAGCCTGAGAGGTTTTTGGGTAAAGAGACTGATGTAAAAGGTAGAGACTATGAGTTAACACCGTTTGGGGCAGGAAGAAGAATCTGTCCAGGGTTGCCTTTGGCTGTGGCGACTGTATCACTCATGCTTGCTTCACTTCTTTATTTCTTTGATTGGAAGCTTCCAAATGGTGTTGCTTCTGAGGATTTGGACATGGACGAGACATTTGGTATTACATTACATAAGACCAACGCGTTACATGCCCTCCCCGTCAAGAAACGGGCAAATAAGTAAACCATTGTATTATTGCAGCACTATCTCTTGTTTTTTTTTCTATGGATTTAAATCTGTCTTTTGTTGTCATAAAGTTTCCACCAAACCATACACATTCAGAACAATTGTTTCTCTTAAAATAATGCTACCCGTTTCAAATTATTTGTAGTTCTAGAGTTTTACACATAAATTAAAAAATTATTTAAAATTCAAATTTACCCTTGTTTATCTATTATAATTGCATACAAATTAAGGATAAAAAATCATAAAACGATATTATTTTGTAACGAAAATATAATGCTAAAAAGATATTTAATTTGAAACGGAGGGAGTAATTTCTTAAACCAAAAAAGAAATCTTGTCCAAATTTAGTATTAAATGTAAAGAAAGAACTTTACAAGTTTATAAGGACTTCTTCAAAATGCTCAAAATTCTTAAAATCATTAGCAAAAACAAACTTGTAATATGACTTTTTGGTCTCGTGAAATGTTATTGGGTTAAATATATGGGCCTGGGCCCAAATTTAGTCGCCTCCTA
>CAJHQP010001209.1:0-114871 GCA_905132765.1 Moricandia arvensis | reverse complement strand
TTTTATGCTTCTCACTCATAGCTTAATGCTCTGAGTAATTACATTGTTTTTTTGGTCTCCTCAAATTAGAAAAATTTTAGGGTGATAGAAGAAGATTCTATGATAATCAAACATTACGACAAAACAGCCTAATTATGGTGATAATTAGTTAACTGATTTATGTCACAACAGTTTGTTTATCTTCAACGTACAAGTGAAATAGTTTTTAGTTCTTTGAGTTTGGAAAATAATTTTGTAAACGTCGATCGTCCACGTTCAACTCATTATGTGCGACTAACAGTGTATAATCTTGTTATTTGGAGTTCAATAGATTTACGTTTAATATAATTTGTAATCTAGCTAATCACTGAACATCTGAAACTCTTCAATTTTGAAACAATCAACTGATGTATATGTGTTTACAAGTCCTTGATACGGACTCTAGTTTTCTGGCTATTTTTAGTTGGTGAGATAGAACCCTTCAAGTCTTAGCGCATTGATATTTTGCCGGCGCGGTGGAAGAAAACCACATTGAAATTTATCTTTTATGTTTTTTTTTAAAAAGTAAAACCAAATCGCAGTGCCGAGCGACGTGTTAAGTGGGTCCGTGAACAGTGTTAATAGAAACATTCTCTTAAAAACCAGTTATTAAGTTTACTACGTCTTTTCGTAACCGATTTCTTACACTGTTTATGGGTCTCGTCAACTTATCAAGTGGGGGCCTTCACCGGAATTAATGAACACAACTCATTCAGCATACACCACCTCAACCAGTTTCTTCCTCCGCTGCCTACTGATAAGCTTTTAGCCCTGCACTTAGACTCAAAACTATGAGAGTTCTGCTGACTACTGTCATTGTTGGTTTTTTCCTCCATTAGCCCAAAACCAAAATAATACAAATTTGGTTAGTATAAGTTATGATCCACTAAAAAGCCCATGAAGAAAAGTATGTGGAAGTGGAGAGAAGATGAAGATGTGTAGAAAACATAGAAGTTGTGGTAGAAAGGAAGATGTGATAGAGTAACACGACAGCTGTGGTCAGAATTCTTTTATATTAAGTTACATTTCCATTAGTATATTATTCACAGTAGGGGTGTATATAGTTACAAATTTGTTAATCAATCAGACAAAGCAAAGAAAGAAAAACAAGAGTAGAGTTTAAAAACTTGTTAATGATTTGTTATTGATGTATTACCTTATAAAATTTCCATCTTTGTAATTAACCTCTCTTTTCCTAAATATTCAAGGTCTTCTCTCTTAAACTCTTAGTTGTTAAATCCCATCTCTTCATTCTTCATCGAGAATATTGGGCCTAATTTTCCCAACAGCTGGTAATAGACGCAACCGGTTCAAACACTACTCTCCCAAGACTCTCGTTTGTGACCTTCCAAGATGGGGCTACCGTTACCCGTTGAACGGTGACCATGTTCAAACTCACGACAGACAATCACCTCTTATTGGTATTCAACGCGTGATGGAAGACCACCTTTATTGTAAAGCTTACCACGAACCCATCATCATCCCGGAGGAAGAAGCCCGGGAAGGAAGGATGACAAAACATGGGAAGTACTCAAACCGAAAGGCGTTGCTGTAATCCGTAATACATTGACACACCAGTCTGCTCTATTGACATGTAATCATACCATATACATAATTGGCTTATTGAATTATGGAGCAAAGCTTGATGTCTATGATTCAAAAGAATAACGCCTTTCGAAACAATAGCTCTTTCTTGTCCCGACGGTTACGCTAACCAGTTGGAGTACCCAAGGATCGGCCACAACATGATGCGCGCAGGCACTTGTATAATAAATTTCAAGGGGCGACTCCGCCTACATCCCCAGCTTAACAAGTTGATATGAAAGGTTAAGAATGAAATGCAAGCCCTAATTTACTCCTTAGTTCACTACGCGAGAGTTTGGTGTTTCATTCCTCAGTTGTCTCTAAGCGCAATTTCAGCACACAGGGAAGGAAGCTCTCTACCGATTGCAACTCTATTTTTCTTTCGTGTCAGTGAATAAAGCCTTCTAAATGAGAAGTCATGGAGGAAAGGAACGAAGACTCTCGAGTTCTATTATTCAGAAGCCCAACATCGTTGATAAGAAGAGGTAGAGAGGAGACTCGTGTTCACAGACAAGCAGAGGACGAGTTACGCAATCTCGAAGAAGATCCAAGTCACGACCAAGAGTAACCTGCTACTATATTGTGCAAGTCCGAACCATGAAGAGCGGAGTGTTGGTTTTTCAAAGAAATGATTCAACATTAGTTCAGTGAGTAAATAATTAACACAGACACCGGTTATTCAATTCTCTTCTCGATTAGTAAGGCATTGAAGACAAGACTTAATTTCTACCATTCGTTCGAACGAACTTCACGAGCAAGAGCCTATATCATCAGTTGGAGAATGTATCTTAGCTCATGATATAGCTCAATGGATCGTTGATTCATGAGTAGCTACTCTTTTTCGCCACCGTCACCCCACGGTCATGGGGAAGCGTTCTTCACGGAACCTGGGGCCAGAGAGTGGTGAGCGTGTGTGGGCGTCGCATGTTCCAACATCGGGAAACAACGGCACGAAGCAAGATCGGTTATGTTTTAATTTATAGGGGGATGTTTATTCTTTTACATTAATACTACTGGTGTGTTAAGTATAGTTTCTTAAGTGATGTGAGATTATCTATATTTCCTTCTAGATAAATAGCACTCAATCTCATTCAACAGGGAAGCTTGATGATGCCGGTTTTGATAGCCACTTTGGCATTGCGCAAAGTGACAGCTAACCAAAGAGACTTTGATCTGGCTCGAGGAAGAAAAACAAGGCTCATTAATACGTAACACAAGCAAGCTTTGCAAGGAGGTAAGTTAAATGTGGCAAGCGACTGAACATGGAATACATGGCAACCCGGAGAACTTGGGCATAATGAGTGAGAAGGCTTAATATAATACTTTCTCCCAAGACTTATTCCTGATAATGGAGGTACGGTATGCTCACACGCATGTCCATCATTGCTAGCCGGAAAACTCAACATAGAGTCGCTTTCCGAAGATCTTCTACACCCACAGAGAAGGAAGCATTTCTTGATCTAGTGCATTACTGATGTATGCTCCATGTCTGAGAAATCAAATGGAAGGTGCATGTCATGATTTCGTCCACCTTATTGAATGACAGCATTCAAGGAAGGTATGGGTATACCTTTTGAAGACTAAAAAGATCAAGTTCTGATGCTTTCAAGGAGTTTGTAGCCCAAACAGAAAGAAAGTAACGGGTCAAAATAACTGCAGAGTGTGTTCGATCAGACAATGGTGGAGAAGTACCGGGGTCCTTATGAAGCATTTTGCAAGCTCATGGCAATCAGATGGAGAGTACACCCACCAAAGACAGGCCACAATTGATGGGCTTGCTGAAAGATGAATCGGACGATTACAGAAACGAGTCGGTGCCATGCTCTCGATCTACGCTAAACTACCCAAACCATTTTGGGGAAGAAGCTTTAAAGACTGCAGTGGATATTAATAAAATTTACACCATCAGTTCCCTTGGAGGCGATATTCCGGAGGAAGTTTGGTCGGCGTAAGAAGGTCTCCTACAACCATTTAAAGGTGTTCGTGTGTAGAGCATTCGTCCACATTCCTAAGGATGAACGAGCCCAAGTTAGACTCTCAAACCACCTAAAGAGCTGCATCTACCTTGGTTCACCAAAGGATGATTTTGGCTATCGGCTTTGGGAATCCAATTAACAGAATAGTTATTCGAAGTACGAGATTGTTTGTTTTCTTCGAAGAATCAAACAATGCGAAGACATCGATAATCAAAACACCAAAGCTAAGGGTTTGTAAGGGTGAAGATTCTCATAAAGGCCCCAAGATCATGAAAACAAGTGATTGGAGGAGATGGCGAAGGGGCGTCCCATCATGCGATCGCTAATGGTGATGAAAGTGTAAGAAGAAGAAGAGCAAATTGGATGCCAGAGGAAAGAACATGAGCCAAGAAGATCCGGAAGAAGAGCAAAGAACCATCTGTAAGATACTATCGAGATGAGTAAATGCTGAATCTTACAGATGAGGGCGAGCCAACAAAGCTATCGAGGAGGCCATAGGAGCAACATCACAAAGACAATGGGTAGAAGCGCTCTAGCAAGATGGATGCATCCTTGCAAGACAACCCGCACCTAAGAGTTTATATGAAGCTACCACAACCAAGGAAAGAGAGGCTTGAAAAACAAGTGGGGGTGTACAAGTTTGAAAGTATGAGGAGAGAAGCTCAATCCAAGATATACAAAGCCCGATTTGTTTGTGAAAAGGAATTCAACAACCAGAAGCAAGGCATACGATTTTGAAGAAATATTGTCTCCAGTGGTGAAAATGTCCTCTATCCGAGTGGTCTCTGGTCTAGCACGCCGGTCCCTAGACTTAGACGATTGAACAACTCGATGTTAAGACGGCCTTTCCTACATGGTGAACCTCGAGGAGGAAATCTATATGGAGCAACCAAGAAGGATTCAAGTCCCAGGAAAAGAAAGACTTGGTATGCCGATTAAAGAAGATGTTTTATTGTCTCAAGCAATGCCCCAAGACAATGGTTACAGAGTTTTGACTCTTTCATGGCTGGATACATAACTCTCAGAAAACCAAGAATGATCATTGCACTTTCAATAAAGAGGTACGAAAGCGGTGACTTTCTCATATTATTAACTCTATGTTGATGATATGCTGATTGTGGGCCAAAGACCGCTAACAAGATAGCCGCATTGAAGAATGAACTTAGAAAGTTTTTTGCTATGAAAGATTTGGGGCATAGTTAAACAGATTCTTGGGAATGAAGATCACTCGGGACAGGCCAAAGAAACTTTTATGGTTGTCCCCAAGAACGATATGTTGAAAGGAGTGTTATGATCGAGATTCAACATGCACAAAAGCAAAGCCCGTAAAATACTCCACTTGGCTGGACATTTCAAGCTAAATTCAGACAAAGTCCAACAAGTGAGGGAGAAAGAAGAAATGAAGATCTACCCATATGCATCAGCAGTGGGCAGTCTCATGTAACCATGGTGTGCACCAGACCGCGACATCTTGCACTATGCCTGTAAGGAGTTGTGAGTCGCTTGCTAGGGCAATGCCAGGAAAGGAGCATTTGGAAAGCGAAGTTAAATGGATTCCTATGCTATCTAACGAGGCACAACGAAGAGGTGTCTATGCTTCCTGGCCATCTGGAAAACTTGAGTTGAACGGTTATACCGATGCAGATTGGGCTGGTGATAAAGACTCGAGAAAAATCAAACTTTCAGGATTTTGTGATTACCTTTGCAGGGGGAGCTGTCTGCATCGGCAATCGAAGCTACAAAAGTGGGTGTTGCCTTATCCATCCACGGAAGCAGAGTATAATTCGCAGCAACGGAAGCATGCAAGGAGATATGTTATGGACTGAAGAACCTCTTACTTGAGTTGGGATAATAGCAGACAAGTAGCAAACTGATGTGTGACAAACTCAAAGTTGCTATTCACTTAGGCAAAGAATCCCAGCGTTTCAATTCTCGCTCAAAGCACATCGACATTTCGGCATCATTGATACGGAGAAGTTCTTGAAAGAGAAGCTGATAACATCTCGACAAAGGTACACACCGCTGAAAATTGGGCAGACTTTATGACGAAGGTTATTGCCAATCCAAAAGTTCTGAAGACTGCTGCCAAGTGTATCAGTGTCCGTGACAACTTTGGGCTAAGTCGGGAAGGGGGAGAATTTGTTGGGTTTTCCTCCGCATTGCCCAAAACAAAATAATAAAATTTGGTTAGTATAAGTATGAAACCCTAAAAGGCCCATGAAGAAGAAGTTTATGTGGGAACAGTGGAGAAAGATGAGAAGTGTGTACGAAAAAGCACAGCCTCTGCGTCCAGCACAACGGCAGCTCGCTGTAGAGACAAGAAGTGTGGTAGAATTTTAATAGTTACCTTTCCAAATTTATATAAATAGGGGGTGTTTAGTTCATTTGTAATGCTGTAAATCATTTTAAAATATTTAAATAATTGACTTTACAGCAATAATTGTATTCTCTTATCGTAATTTCGTGACTATATATATAGTCCGCATATGTGGTGTGGTGATTGATTACAGTTTCAAGATGTAATTTTAGATGTAGCGGGTTTGAGTAAGATCCACACCAATGTAAGCAAATTAAAACTTTACGAAATTTAAATTGTATTGATCTTTCAAATAATATAATGGTCATTATGTAAATTTGTTGTGAGTACAATATAGTCCGTCATTGTACATATCATCCTATCGCTATATAATTTTGTTCAAAAGCTGTACGACTAATGACTAATTAATGAGGCATGTAGAATACATAAATTTCTTCTAAAATCAGTAATACAACATTATTTAAGGAGTTGTTAGTGGGAGTATGATTTATAAAAAGTTTGTTGGTTTTAAAAGTTGAAAGATTTGTTGAATTTAAAAAGAATTGTACATAATTTTGTATATTGTGAAAATAAATTATTATAATGATTTTAAGAATCTAAAGGATATATGTAGTATTCTTAAATTCTATAAGTTAAATGGTTAAGAATGCATTTTCTAATAATACTAACTTTCCATAGATCTCTAATCACTAAAATGTAATTTTTTTTTGAATAACAATTAATTTTGTAAAGAATTATACAATCATCACTCTAATAACAGTATAATTTTTATAAATTTGAAAATCCATAAATCAATAGTACTAAACTTTCAAATTCTTATAATCATTATAAATGTAATTTTCACTTACACCCCAAATCTTTTAGAACTTGGTTAACTTTTTCATTTGTATTTTAAAATATTTTCCAGAAGAAAGAAACTTGCTGGAAGACAACTTGTTTACGTTTTCTTCATAAAGTGACAAAGACTCTCAACTTGTAGACGAAGGTGTATTAATTTACCACAGTTGACTAGAACTATATAATATCAACGAACTAAGCAATCAAATAATGATTTCGTTAAGAAAAAAATGATTTGTGACTCATACTTTACTGAATTTTTGTCTTAAAGATCTTCAAGTGGCTCTTCGCATGATACCAAGAACAAACCTCTTAAACAATTTTCAAACACCCTTCACCTAATCCTAGAAACTAAAGATCGTAAACGACAAAGCCTAGTGACGTTATTTAAAGTAATAAACCCTAAAAGTATATTAAAACTAATCACCAAGTAAAATAATCATAACGTTTCCACGACATAATAATATCTTAGACACATATGGTAAGTTTCCTTTAAATTAATCAGAGGTTTCGTGCAGCCTTCGTCGTAATTAGCTCGAGCTTATTATAAGTAGAACGTAATGGAGCAATGAAACCAAATCAGAGCACACTTGCCAAGTCACAAACACACACACACACACAAAGCTGTTTCTTGCAACACAAACAATAGTTTCTTGAGACACAAGTAACCAGGAAGATGTTTGAAACTGGAGCAATATGGGGAATAACCGGCACGACGATGACGAGCTTTATGTTCATTTGGGCGATGTACTCACAATACGTCCCTCGCCATCTCCGAGTCAGCGTGGAGAAATACGCCTACAAGATGATGGGATGGGTCTCTCTTTACGTCCACATCAAGTTCACAGAGTACACAGACGAAGGTCTTAAGAGAAGCGATAACTATGACGCCATACGCAACTATCTATCCACCAACTCAGCGGCTCGTGCGCAGAGGCTAAAGGCTAACGAGTCCAAGAACAGCAAATCTTTGGTGCTTAGTATGGACGACCACGAGGAAGTTGAAGACGTGTTCAATGGTGTGAAGGTGAAGTGGTATTCTAATGTGAAAGAGATTCAGACGCAGTCTAGTTATGGTCGAAGCAGCTCGGGTGAGAGAAGGTTCTTCACGCTTACTTTCCACAGGAGACATAGAGGGATGATCATTGAGACATATGTTAATCATGTTCTGAAAGAAGGGAAAGCTATAGGGTTGAGTAATAGAGAGAGGAAGCTTTACACAAACAACTCAAGCTCAGAGTGGTATCCTTGGAGGTCAGGGAAATGGAGCAATGTCCCTTTCCATCATCCCGCGACGTTTGAGACTTTAGCTATGGATCCTGAGAAGAAAGAAAGGATCAAGAAGGATCTGATAAAGTTTAGCAAAGGGAAAGATTATTACAAGAAGGTTGGGAAGCCATGGAAGCGAGGCTATCTCTTGTTTGGTCCCCCCGGGACAGGGAAGTCTACAATGATATCCGCAATAGCGAACTTCTTGGACTATGATGTTTATGATCTTGAGCTAACCACCGTGAAGGATAACTCAGAGCTGAAGAAGCTGTTGCTTGATACAAAAGGTAAGTCTATCATTGTGATTGAAGACATTGATTGCTCTCTCGATCTTACGGGTCAGAGAAAGACTAAAAAGGAGGAGGATGAAGAGGATGACGCGGAGAAGAAGAAGGAAGCTGAGAAGAAGGAGAAGAAGGAAGCTGAGAAACTGAGTAAAGTGACATTGTCAGGGCTGTTAAACTCCATTGATGGGTTATGGTCAGCTTGTAGTGATGAGAAGCTTATTATATTCACAACTAACTATCTGGATAAGCTTGATCCTGCGTTGATAAGGAGAGGGAGAATGGACAATCACATTGAGATGTCTTATTGCAAGTTTGAAGCATTCAAGGTGTTGGCTAAGAACTACTTGGAGATTGAGTCGCATGATTTGTATGGAGAGATAGAGAGGTTGCTCGAGGAAACCGACATGTCTCCTGCTGATGTTGCAGAGACTTTGATGCCAAAATCTGATGAAGAAGATGCAGATGTTTGCATCAAGCGTTTGGTCAAGACTGTGGAAGAAGAGAAGGAGAAGGCAAAGAAGTTGGCTGAGGAAGAAGAGAAGAGTAAAGCAGAGAAGGAAGAGAAGAGGAAGAAGAAGAAAGAAGAGGAAGAAGAGAAGAAGAAGAAGACAGAGGAAGAAGAGAAGAAGGAGAAAGAAAAGAAAGTGAAGGGCTCGGAGGAAAACGGCGACGTTTCTGTGGAAAATGGTATCAAGTAAAAAGATATTTGTTTCTTGTGGAGTAAGGTTGAACTTTGGCTGAAAATCTTTCACAGAAAAAGGTTATACTTTGGCATAGTGTTGCGAAATGGTAATATTATAAAACTTATAAGGTATTGTGTCTGAAAATAAAACACAGAAACGCCAACGGATTAAATTTTTTTCCGCTCATATACATTACAAAAGTTTGTCCATTCTCATTTTGAAAAGATTTCATTTCTATACATTTTCACGTATAACTTATACATTATGCTTCAAAACCTCTCTCATTTCTCTTTATTTTCATTATAAAACTTAGAGACTTACAAAATACACACTTGGTTAATATTTCAATATGGTATAACTTTAATTTATTTCACTATTTGATTTCTGATTCTACTGGTAGTTTTCCACAACTCCCATGTTTTTGATAAATTTTAGGTTAACAGTTGAGCATAAATAGTATATATATCAAACTCATAGCCATGGAAAGACTTTGCTCAAGACTTTGATTCTCCACAAAATGTACTTTGGAGAGCATCAATATAAGAAATCCAATATCAAGACTTTGCTTCTGCCTTCCATGCCACCGATGCCGAACCAACCCACATGACGCAATTGTAGAGACCATTGAGGAAGATGGTGGCTGGGATGGCTTTTGGGAAGTGGGGGAGAAAAATATGGTTTTGTGTCCACCACGGCCATTGTATCTCCATGAAGAACCTGTACCTTCTTCTCAAGCTTCCCCTCAAACAAAGAAGCTACTCCCTCGTATGGGTTCAAGCGATGTTAGGCTCGCTCTTGAATGCATGACTGCTTCCAAGTCTTGGCAGCTAAGAACCTTATTGTATTGGGAGATGTTTTAAGATTTTGCTTTTGGGATGAGCACGAACGCAATAAGGAAGAGATGCTGACGTTAAAGAAATTTGAGTCAACAGTTGGAGCGAGCATGTTGCCATCCGATTTAACTTTCTCTTTAACCTCTTATAAAGGTTGGAGATAAAAACATTTTCCATAAAAACGTAACAAACTTGATCTTTTATGTGGATTATTAAACCTTTATAAAATATTCCATCCATTTCAATTTAGTTGTCAATGTAGTATAAAATTTTTGTTTCAAAATAAATGTTGTATTATAATTTCAATACAAAAATTATGAATTTTATATATTATTTTATTTTTATTGATTGAAAATGGTTAGGTTTATAGGTAATAATATTTTTATTTAGAAAATACGTAAAATTAAATGTTTTTTCATCTATTTGTATAACCTAAAACAACAACTAAAATAAAACTGAGGGAGTATAAATAAATGGCACCAAGAGGGTCAATAAATGAAGGATTGACAAAGCACATGATTTTATGGAGAGATTTAGAGCATCCTCAATGGGGGTGCTTAGGCAGTGGGGCTCACTAGCACCCCCTAAATGAAGTGCTTAAAAACTCCAAAATAAGCACCCCCTTTCTTGTGGTTCTTGCACTGTTCACGGGTCCCACTGACACGTGGCGACCCGTGATTGGTCTACTTTTAATTTTTTTTTTTAAAAAAAAAAATCAAAAAAAAAAAAAACAAGCACCCCAAGTGGGGTGCTTGGGTTGCTGATGGTCTGAGAGGTTGCTCGAGGAAACCAACATATATCCTACTGATGTTGCAGAGACTTTGATGCCAAAATCTGATGAATAAGATGCAGATGTAACATAATGTATGCTAATGTATACTTTATAAATTTTGGAATCTAGTTAAATTATTTTTATAATTTATTGACATGTAACATAATGTATGCTAATGTTATATGGTGTCACTACCCAAATTAAAACCAACAAAATAAATATAGTTAAAAATGACACAATCATGGTTTATTGAAAAAAATCCTTTTTTTCATTTTATGAAGATAACAACAAAAGAATTCTAAAAAGATATATGTTTTCGAGAAATTTTTAAAAATAGCATAAGTTAAGTATCACTTTGCAAAAATATTTTCAATCAAAAATATATTAACATTTGAGTTTATATTTTAGTGATTATTGTTTTGGGTTTAGTGTAGAATGAATAAAGTTGAGTTTTTAAATATTTTATAAATATTTAGAAAAAAAATAATTTAGTCTATTTTCATCATAATTTAAAAGTATTTTTGAAAATTTTCATTAATTAAAGATAAATTTGCAAAGTGGTATTAAACTTATGGTAGAATTTCATTTTTTCTATTTTTCCCCACTTTCTAGAGTATATATATTCATTCCTACGTTTCTGATTTGTTTCCATAATTTTTTTATCGCATTTATTTTTATTACTAAAAATGCAAATTTATTGTTGTTCTTATACGTGTCCAATTTTTTCAGTCCCAAAGTAATATTATGAATTTCGATGTACTTATTTCATCTTCATCTTCATATTTATGATTTTTGTATTTTCCTAATTAACCAAAGCTACTTTCTCTTTTTAATATTATTCTTTTGAATTATAGACAAGTTGACTCCTATATATGACCAAGCCCTCGTATGATTTACCTTACCTTTCTCAACCTACCTAACCTGAGACTAAAAAGATCTAAGATAAAACTTCCTACAAAGAGAGAGATAAAAAATCTAAGAGTAAAAGTAGTGAAAGCAGATCAGAGTCTCACAAAAATGATTCAGACAGGAGCGTTTTGGGGTTATGTCGGCATGATAATGCCAAACCTTATGTTCTTATGGGCTCTCTACAGACAATTCGTTCCTTACGAACTTCAAATGCACGTGGAGAAGTATTTTTTCAAGATCATCGGTTCGGTCTCACATTCTGTTGAGATCAGATTCACTGAGAGCATGATTAACCGGGGTCTCTTAAGGTGGGGTTCTTAGCTTTTCTAAGAGACGTATCTTAGTTTTTAACTAAAAAAACCTAAGAACCGTCTCTTAAATAAGAACCATAAGAACCGTCTCTTAGCGGGAAAAATGCAAAAAAAAAAAAAAAAAGACAAATTTTACGTTAAGAACTCCACCTTAAGAGACCCGGGTTAATCATGGCCTGAATACACAGGATAAGGTCTCACCAAAAGTCAAGCCTACGATGCCATACGCAACTACTTATCCTCGAGATCAACGGCTCATGCTCAGAGACTAAAGGCCAGCGAATCCTTCAACAGCAAATCATTGGTTCTTGGTCTGGACGATCACGAGACAGTTGAAGATGTGTTCAACGGTGTGAAGGTGAAATGGTATTCGTATATAAGAATGAGTGGGAACCCATTTGATAGTAAAGAGAGAAGGTTCTTGACTCTGAGTTTCCACCATAGGAATAGAGAGATGATCACAACGACTTATCTTGATCATGTTTTGAGAGAAGGGAAAGAGATAGAGTTGAGGAATAGAGAAAGAAAGCTTTACGTTAATAACTCAAGTAAAGATTATGCTGCATGGGACGAAGGAAGATGGAGAAACATTCCTTTTGATCATCCCACAACGTTCGAGACTTTGGCTATGGATCCTGAAGAGAAAGAAAGAATCAAGAAGGATCTACTTAGGTTTAGTAAAGCTAAAGATTATTACAAGAAAGTTGGGAAGCCATGGAAGCGAGGCTATCTCTTATATGGACCGCCCGGGACAGGGAAATCTACTATGATATCTGCCATGGCCAACTTAGAGCATTTTCATCCCTAACATCACATTTGGGGTGTTTATTTTTTTTTTTTTTTAAAAAAAAAATAAACTATTCATGAGCCGTCACGTGTCAGTGCGGTCTGCAAACAGAACAAGCCAAAAAGGGTGCTTAATTAGGGGATTTAAGAGCATGATTAATGGGGTATTTTAAGAGGGATTCTTGTACTGTTCGTGGGCTCCACTGACATGTGGACCCATGAACAGTGCAAGAACCGCTTCTTAAAACTACTAAATAAAAACCATTTTTTGAGGGTTTCTTACATTGCTTGTGGGGCCTACTGCCACGTGGCGGCCCGTAATTGTTTTTTTTTTCAAAATCAGCAAAAAAAATTTAAAAAAAAATAGGAACCCCAAGTGAGGTTACAGGGTTAAAGATGGTATAAGGGCATGTGTAATGTGGATGCTTAATGGGTGGCTTAAGGGATGAGGCCCACTAGCACCCCCTAAAACCAACTCTTAGAGCACCATTAACCATGGGTGCTTAAGGAGTGATTAAGGGGTGGGGCCCATTAGCATCTCTAAAAAATAATTCCTAAATTGCTTAATTAAGCACCAAATTTTCTTTGGTTCTTGCACTATTCACGGACCCTACTGATACGTGGCGGTCCATGATTAGTTTATTTTAAAAAAAAATAATCAAAAAAAAGAAAAAAGAAAAAATAAGCACTCCCTTTGGGGTGCTAGAGTTAATGATGACCTTAAATCTCCTAATTAAGCACCCCTTTTGGTTAGTTGCTTGCACTATTTGCAGGACCCACTAACACATGGCGGCCTGCGATTGATTTTTTTTTTCTTTTTAAAAAAAAATCAAAAAAAAATCAAAAATAATCACCCCAAAATGGGTTCCTAAGTTAAAGATGCTCTAAAAATTGATTTTAAAAGGTGCTAGTGGACCCCACCGCTTAAGTCACCCACTAAACACCACCATTGCACATGCTCCTCTTATTGGACTATCATGTTTATGATCTTGAACTAACAACTGTAGCCGATAACTCAGAGTTGAAGAAACTAATGTTGGACACAGCAGGGAAGTCTATCTTCGTGATTGAAGATATTGATTGTTCTCTTGATCTGAATGGACATAGAAAGAAGATAAAGGAGGAAGATAGTGATGATGAAGATAGTGATTACGAAGAACTTGATGAAAATAGTGAGTACAACGAAATGGATGAAGAGGAGAAAAGGGAAGTTAAGAAGATGTTGAAGAGAGAAAGAGGTGACAAGAAGATCATAGTGTTCACAACGAACTTTACATTGTCAGGGCTATTAAACGCCATTGATGGGTTGTGGCCAGCTTGTAATGGTGAGAAGATCATAGTGTTCACAACGAACTTTAAGGATAAGCTTGATCCAGCATCTATACTTAAAATATATAAAAATAAATTATTTAGACCGTATCAAATGTATAGTTTGGTTACTTTGGGGTGAATTTGTGGTAACGGAAAACAGCACCATAGGTTTTGTAAAGTTTATGTATGTCCAGTACCATCGTGTAGTCGTCGGAGATGATCATGGGAGCAAAACCCTACGTGATGTTCAAGAGCTCACTGATTCATTCTCAATAATTTACAGCTATAGATATGGTACATACGGTCAATTAATATGACAGTTTTATCTAATTTAGTCTCTTTTTCTCAAAAAAGAAAAAAAGACATGGCATATCACAAGCGTTGATACCTGATACCTCCCAACCTTCAGTTTAGATTGCTAGCCACATTTTTTTTTCATTTATCTGTTTACAAAATACTCTAAAATTTAAGGCAAATCTTTCCAACAGCAAAGTAGACACTTGTCGACATCACAGGTACAATTGTATAAGGCCATCATTATTGGCGGCCCTTAGGGCTGGCCCTTAATGATTTTTGGGTCAAAAATAAATAGAAAACCATAAGGGACTTTGCAAAAGAACCTAATATAAGGGATTTTCTTGTTGGCCCTTAATGCGACGTGTCAACACGTGATTGGGAGAAGGAGAAAGTGCATATTCCAAATAACATATAATTTATAAAGTTTTTATAAATTGAATAAAATGTTTGTTTCCTTTTATTTATTATAATGTTTGTAATGTTTTTTTTCTTTGTAATTTTTTTATGTTTTCAATTTTAATGTTAAATTTGTCTTTTATATGTTTTATATTTAACTTCTCTTTTATATATCATTATTTATTAAAATAAAACACTTAAATTATTAAGGGACAAAATAAAGTCCTACCAATAATCAACATTTTTATAATTGTCCCTAACAAAATCCCTTAACACAAAAATTATAATAAAATATGTTTAAGGGCCCAAAATTAAGGGACACCAATAATGATGTTCTAAGCTTTATAGTGCCCATAAAAATCCCTAGTTACAAAACCTCAAATTATATATTGGTAGTGCCACTAGATGTAGCTCTGTTCATTCCACGACGAGATTACTCATTGATTAGTCATAAGATTCATAACGTTTTTTTTTGTTAAGATTCATAACGTTTAGTTTCCAAAACAATGTAAGAGCACCATTGCTGTGGGTTCTTCACCCAGTACCTTAGTAATTAAAATATCAAAAAATCACAAATTTACTGAGGAAAAGAGCAGAGACACTCCTAGTTTCAGAGATGTTTCTCAAGTGGGAAGAAACTGTGATGCAAAATGTTAATATTCTAGAGGTTGCAATTATTTTTATTTATATACTATTTATATTATTATATGTATTAGATATTTTGGTAAAAACCTTTACGATAACAATATTTTTAAAACACTTCCAATGAAAAGTTTTCACTGAGTAAATATTAAAAAAATAAAAGAACAGATTGGTAAAAAGGCACCAACGATTCTCAAATAAATTCTGCAAAAAGCTGCCTTGAACTTTAATCCCACCCGTCAATACATTGATGGTTTAGGTATTTAATTTTATTATTTAAACAAAAAAATTAACGTAACAGTATTTTATCTTTTTAAGAACCTTTTTTGAGAGTATGGCCGATAAAATTGCTCTTATATAAGAGGAAATGCCCTATCATCAGATGTCTTCATTATTTCAGTGGATCTACACCCATTTTTATTGGTAAAAAAATATGAAAACATTTCAGTATTAAAACTTTAATATAAGTAATATATATAATTATTATTCTTAAATAAAGTTTGGACAAACGGCTTCAAAATTTCTTGTAATATTTAAATGAGAACACATTTTCATACTTTTCGTATTTCTTTTTTAATGATGATATACTCAGTTAAATACTATCATGGTGCCCTGAATACCTAAGTCCATTATTATCGTAGGTTTCTAAAGGGTTTTAAAATTTTGGGCCTCACAAATTTGATAAAACCGGTTTTAAAAGTCACCAAATAAGAATCAATTTTGTGATATTTCTTATATTGTTTGCGGGTTCCACTGATACGTGACGGTTCACAATTATTTTATTTTTTTTAATTAAAAAAAAATTAAGAAACCCTTTTTAAAAAGTTTATGTGTTAATCATGCCCTAACTACTCAAATGTCTCAATCCATACTTGTATTAATATTTGTCGTCCTTATACACACAATGACACGAACGATAAATCAGCAAATTTGTTTTATTAGTTTATTTCTATCATTTTGGGAAGTTGATTCTCAAGTTTTTAATATAAAAAAAAAGAAGTTGTGTAGCGAAATAAATAATCATTTTCTCAACAGTTTTAAAACTTGTAAAATGGGGTATGTCTTAATATTTTTCAGGTTTTCCTGTTCGTTCTTCTTTTTTCTAAGGTTCATAATGTTTTTTTTTAACTGACGTTCATAATGTTGATTCTTCTACTTTTAGATAGCGATTTCCTACATTATGATATTTAATTATTAACATGTATAATCATATGATATATATATATTTCTGAAAGCTGAGAAAAAAAATTATTTTCTGAAATAAAGATCCTGCCGTCATCTAAGCGTATATAAGAGTTAAGGTCAGTTAGAGACGTGACTAGGTGTTATCGAGTTATATTCAGAGTCGGCGATAAAACTTGTTAAATAAATAATACATCTTATTTTCCAATATAAAAATCTTGTTCTGTAAGAAAGTTGAATATCAAAATGATTTTAGTCCACCACTACACGTTACTTAAAATCAGATATACAATGCAGTTGTTCAGACTCTTTTTGGCATCTACTGGTAACATAGTTGTGGTGTCAATTCTTTATGGACCCCTTTTATTTAATTACATATTGTTAGTTATAAAGAAAGTTGATAGTGGAATCCGTGCAATTTCCATCTCTTTTCAGTTTTGTTTTCTTACGATCTTAAAAAGAATTCGTCATTCTAGGTAGTTTCCATGTGGCCTAACATGTGCATTACGCAGACATAAACTTAATATAGTTTTTACATATCAACTCTAATACTTCCTCTGTTTCTTAATAAATAATCTTTTGACTTAATGACAAAGATTACAAAACTCACATTTATCTAAAAAATATTTTTAAAGATATAATTTTAAAATCATTTAACCAATTATAAAAAAGAGTGTAAAATTTTATTGGTTGAACAATTTTTAATAAAGTTAAAAATAACTTTAAAACTTCAAAAAGTATCTCAAAACATCATATATTTTGAAACAACATAAATCTTCTAAAACATCATCTAATTTGAAACGGAGAGAGTATAATATTTATAGAGACTATTCAACAAAGTTTATTAATATATTGGATAATATTACGTAATACATATTATAAATAAATATTCTCAGCTCTTCTCTACCACAACCACATCTTCTTCCTCAACATTTATCCTTCCTCTCCGATCAAAATCTAAGAAAGCTTCCTTCTAACTCAAAAAGTATAAATAAAACTATTCCAAAACCCTAAAGATGGTGACGACGGGTCAACTATGGGCTAACACAGGCTCTGCTCTAGCAACCCTAATGTTTGTATACACAATCTTCAAACAATGGTTCCCTCACGTGGGCGACCACTTGGAACCATTCATTCAAAGACTCTTCAGCCGTTTCTACCCTTACATCCAAATAACGTTTCATGAATACAGCGGAGAGCATTTCAAGCGAAGCGAGGCCTACTTAGGGATCCAAAGCTATCTCAGCAAAGACTCTTCTTCTCGAGCCAAGAAGCTTAAAGCCAACACGACCAAAGGAAGCAAGTCTCTTGTTCTAAGCATGGATGATAAGGAAGAGATAACCGACGAGTTCGAGAAGGTTACGGTTTGGTGGCAGTCCAAGAAAGAAGGGAGCGTTAGACAATCTTTCTCGTTTTACCCTGCAGCTGATGAGAAGAGGTACTACATGTTGAGGTTCCATAGACGTGACAGAGAAGTCGTCATAGAGAGGTATCTTGAGCATGTTATGAAGGAAGGGAAGACAATAGAGTTGAAGAACAGAGAGAGGAAGCTTTATTCTAATACTCCTGGACAGAACCATGGGAACCAAACAAAGTGGAGTCATGTAACGTTTGAGCATCCAGCAACTTTTGATACTCTAGCTATGGAGGAGAAGAAGAAGGAAGAGATCAAGAGTGATCTTGTTAAGTTTAGTAAGAGCAAAGATTATTACAAGAAGATAGGTAAGGCTTGGAAGAGAGGGTATCTCTTGTTTGGACCACCTGGTACTGGTAAATCAACCATGATTGCCGCCATGGCTAACTTCTTGGAGTATGATGTTTATGATCTTGAGTTGACAACGGTTACGGATAATACACAGCTGAGAAGGTTACTTATTGATACTTCTACAAAGTCTATTATAGTGATAGAAGATATAGATTGTTCTCTTAATCTAACTGGACAGAGGAAGAAGAAGAAGGAGGAGGAAGATGAAGAGGGAGATGACAAGAGTGAAATAGAGAAGAAGATGATGAAGAATGAAGGTGATAAGAAAGAGAGCAAGGTTACATTATCAGGGCTACTAAATTTCATTGATGGGTTATGGTCAGCTTGTGGTGGAGAGAGGATCATTGTGTTTACTACAAACTTTATGGATAAGCTAGATCCAGCTTTGATAAGGAAAGGAAGAATGGATAAACATATAGAGATGTCTTATTGTGGTTTTGAAGCTTTTAAAGTGTTGGCCAAGAACTATTTGGATGTGGTGGAGAGTAAGTTATTTGATGAGATAAAGAGGTTGCTTGAGGTTGAAGAAGTCAAGATGACACCGGCTGATGTTGGAGAGAATCTGTTGCCTAAATCAGAAGGGGAAGAAGCTGAGACTTGCTTGAGGCGTTTGATTGAAGCTTTGAAAGAGGAGAAGGAGGAGGCAAAGAGGAGAGTTGAGGAAGAGGTGAAGCAGAAGAAGGAAGAAGAGGAAGAGAGGAAGAGAAGGAAAGAAAGAAAGCAGAGAAGGAGGCAAAGGAAGAGGAAGAGAAGAAGAACAAGAAAAAGATTGAAGAAAATGGTGAAGCAGATCATTGATTTTGAAGAAAAATATATTGATCGCTCTTAATCTTATAAAACATTTAAGTTTCTTTTCCATCTCGTGAATAGCTGTTGATCAGTTTAAGCTAATCAGAAGATTCACAACTTTGTTTAGCCATCTATCATTACGTATAATCCACGAAATAGCTGACATCTACAAAAAATAACTTAGTATGTAACAGAGATAAAAAAAATAGAAAACATTGGAACAGACTCTCCTTTTTCAATTACCATCAGAGAGCTATGATGAAGTAACATGGATTATTGTAAATATGATGATGTAAAACCACTTATCTTTTTTTTTTTTTTTTCATTTTGATTACCATAGAAGTTCTCTAGGCTTTGGTCCCATATACGTTAGAACTCAGCCATTGCAGAATTTCGATTTGAAAAAAAAATTAATGGTATTTGAACCCGTTGCATAAGAAAACCAACCCTTTTTAAAGTACCACTAGACCACCAACACCTTCATCTTAATCTTTATCTCATTTTTTTCAGCGAGCACAACAAAATAAAACGTAATACAACATAGTAAAAGGGTAGAGCATAGCCGAAAACATCTAAACTCTTATTGTAGCATTCTCACCATTCACGGTTAATAAATCTCCTATGTCCGTTTTTTTGTTCTGTGGATCACATCTCGTCCGACAGCTGTGCATTAATTTCATAAGGTTTGAAAGTCTTGTGTACTGACCTTGTAATCACAACCTAATTTTTTTTTGTATTTAACCATCATTCACATGGTATCACAAATCATTTCTCGATAGATTACACATCATTCCACTACTTCTAAACGGATGTATAACGAAAAATATAAGTGTTATTCACAGATAACCAAAACAATTATATTAAGTCTTTTACATATACCACAAACCAAACCCGGACATTACAATTTTGATAATATTATCTCTAGACTCTACGGTAAAAGTACACACGTTCTATTTGAAATTTCATCACCTTCACGAATAAGTTGTACTTGTAATAATTAATTACTTAGAATCGGGGAAAAAGTTTAACTAGCACGTCAAAGCGTTCACACACCACAGGGCTCTTCGTTAGTACAAAGACGTACTTTGTCTTGATGCATACGTCGTGAAAAATGTGACCAAATCCGATTTGTACTATCTTCATTCGGAACGAAGGAAGGTCACATGATATTATAAGGATGACCGAGAGAAGGAAAATGACAATAATGACAAAACTTGGAAGTTTCCTAAAACTAAAAGTTGCCTACGTCCGTAGCTTTTGGTCATAAAGCTTGGAGATGCAAATTTTGCTTACTCAATACTTTCTTACCATCATATTATATAAAATATATGGTTTATATATGAACTCATATAATATGCACTATTTTATTAGATATGATATGAGGATTGATATTTTTAGAGCACCTCCAATGCTAAGTATCTCATAAGATATTTAATTAAAAAGTTGGAGAAGTAAGAAAAAACTGAGAGAATTCTTGTAATAATACCTCAAATGAGATCTCCTAAAATACTCTCTAAATACTTTTTAAACTATTTTGTCAGTTGGTGATTGGGTTAATTTCTAATAAAGATTAAAACTTAATTATTTATCAACAATGTAATAAAGTAATAATATTTATATATTACATACTCATTCTTAATATTTAGCTTTAAGGTTGCTCTTAATGGAACTTGAGATCAATTGATGTAAAGAGACTAGATAAAGAGTGTGTGAAACAGTGTGGATAGGTGTTTTACCATCTTCTTCTCACTTTGGAAGCTTAATATATTATTAAAAAAAGTAATTTTTTTGTCATCTATTATATTTT
Source organism: Moricandia arvensis (assembly GCA_905132765.1). Lineage (NCBI taxonomy): Eukaryota > Viridiplantae > Streptophyta > Magnoliopsida > Brassicales > Brassicaceae > Moricandia > Moricandia arvensis. The sequence goes on along the minus strand of CAJHQP010001209.1, from coordinate 94,100 downwards.
AATATCATGCTCAAATGAGTTTAAAAATTTCACAAACATCATAGCTACAATTATGAAGTTAGACGTTTCCATACAGCCAATAACAAACTGGATCATCTATACCAAAAAATTAGTCATCAATCCAAAGATTAAATTAGCTAAACTTTGAACCATCTCCCAAAAATGCTTAGCAACTGATCATTAGGTTCTCAAACCCATAGAAGAAGACTTTTTTTTCATTCTCAAAGAGATCTAAAAGCCAAAAAGGAGCATCCATAGTTACATAAGATTAAACGTAGCCGTCTTTGATCACACTTTAAACAATGATGAAAGCCCCTCTATTTGTTGACCTCTCTTCATTCAGGACCCTCCACCATTCAATTTTTTCCGGTCTCTTCAAAATTTCATAATGTTAGTATTTAAAGTTTGGCCAAGCCCTCGGTCTTAAGACTACACTGGGGAAAGTTGCGTCATCTATGGCGATAATGATTCTGTTGAGATGGTGGGAACGAAAGATTTCCATTGACTATAATAACTTTTGATATTTAGCTTCTTCCAAAGATTAAATATTGGAGAAAGCACACCGACTATGCAAACAAACTTTTTCTTTGTCATCTCTCACCACTCATGCTGCTCCACTCCTAGCTTGAGCTTTGTTCCAATCAAATCCAATGTTCCCTTTCAGCCAACCTCGTGGAGGAACAGACCATGACTTTGTTACAGCCACTTTGTTTCTCGTTTTTCTGCACCAGCAACCAAAACTGTGCTTCTTCAAACACCTTTGCTTCAACATACGTAGTCAAGACTCGCTTTGTCTCAAAGGTGATTTTACTATTTCTCTACTTCCTTCCATAGGTATCACACTATCTAGAGAATTGCATTTCTCATTCTTTTTTAGGAATGTTTGCATTCTTCATCTCATAATTATAGAGTAAAACTTAGAGAAATGAGATATCTTATCGAAACCATTTTCTGGATAGGGAACATTGGCCAGCGTCGACACTTCTCTTGCTATGGAGCATTGTAAAGTAACTTTTTTTTTGGGTTAAAATAATTACAAAACTAATAATTAAAAAAGAGAGAGAAAAAATAAATAATTTGGGCTATATATAAAAAAATACGACCAAGCCCAGAGAGAAACAGTTTAATCCGTGAAAAAAAGTTATCAACGTGTATAATTTTTTTCTTCCAGTTACGAACCAAGCCCAGAGTAAACTGTTACTAAGAGCATGATTAACAGTGGTCTCTTAAGGTGGGATTCTTAACTTTTCTAAGAGACGTATCTTAGCTTTTAACTAAGAAAATCTAAGAACCGCCTCTTAAATAAGAACCATAAGAGCCGTCTCTTAACGGGAAAAATGTAAAAAAAAAATAATAATTAAAAAGACAAATTTTACGTTAAGAACCCACCTTAAGAAACCCGGATTAATCATGGCCTAATGAAAACCCAGTTTTATACGACCCAAGCCCAGAGTCGTTATTCTCCATGAAAACCTAATGGAAAATAGATCAAAATCTATGTTAACAGAAGTCTTTTTTTTTTTTTTTGGACACAAATGTTAACAGAAGTCTTTATTTTTTGTCTGTGGTGAACAGAAGTCGTCTTTGAAATTTACGAAAAGAACAAAACAAATCGAAAAGAAAAAACAAAAGTGATCACTTTCAAAGCAGAATAATGGACACAAAAGTCTAGTAATAATTCATTTCATTAGCCGCCAATATCTACTCACTCTCTTTCTCTCTCGACTCTATATAAACTCTCTCACAAGTTCACATATCCACACAACTTACAAAAAGATGTCTCCTTCCTTTCTCTCCTCCACTGCTTCCTTCTTTATCGTTCTTCTCTACTTGTGTGCCTGCCACATCTCCGATGGAGCTCAACAATCAACTTACATTGTTCACATGGCGAAATCTCAGATGCCGTCAAGCTTCGACCAACACTCTCTCTGGTACGAGTCCTCACTCAGGTCCGTCTCAGAATCTGCTGAATTGCTCTATACTTACAACAGTGCAATTCATGGATTCTCTACTCGGCTTACTCCCCAAGAAGCCGAGTCGCTCATGACCCACCCTGGTGTCATCTCGGTTCTACCAGAGCAGTGGTACGAGTTAGACACCACCCGGACTTCACAGTTCCTCGGTCTGGACGTACACAACGCAGGCCTATTCCCTGAAACCACTGGTTCATCCAGCGATATCGTCGTTGGAGTTCTTGATTCAGGTGTTTGGCCAGAGAGCAAAAGCTTCTCTGATGAAGGATACGGTCCCATTCCTTCTACATGGAAAGGCGGATGCGAGACTGGGACTAATTTCACTGCTTCGCTTGTAACCGCAAACTAGTCGGAGCTAGATTCTTCGCTCGGGGTTACGAAGCAACTAATGGACCTGTGGACGAATCCATAGAGTCAAGATCGCCTAGAGACGACCGGGGTCACGGAACACACACCTCATCAACCGCGGCAGGATCCATCGTGGAAGGAGCTAATCTTTTAGGCTTTGCTAATGGGACAGCTCGTGGGGTTGCTTTCCGGGCTCGAGTGGCGGTTTACAAAGTTTGTTGGAGATATGGTGGTTGCTCGAGCTCAGATATTTTAGCTGGAATGGATAAAGCCATTGAAGATAACGTGAACGTTATGTCCATCTCTCTCAGCCATGTAGCGGTAGATTATTATGGAGACGAAATTGCCATTGGAGCATTCTCGGCCATGGAAAGAGGGATCTTTGTTTCATGCTCTGCTGGTAATAGAGGTCCCAGCCCTTTCAGTGTTAGGAACGTAGCTCCGTGGATTACAACTGTTGGGGCTGGTACTATTGATCGTGATTTTCCCGCGCTTGTGATTCTCGGCAACGGGGAGAATCATACTGGAGCTTCATTGTTTAAAGGAGATGCTCTTCCGCCTAGATTATTGTCGTTTGTTTACGCAGGGAATGCTAGTAACAATGATACTGGATATTTATGTTACAACGGAACACTAATTCCGGAGATGGTAAAGGGGAAGATCGTAATGTGCGAAGATGGAGGAAATAGTAGGATTCACAAAGGGGAGGTAGTGAAAGCTGCTGGTGGACTTGGAATGATTCTGGCGAATGCAGTGGATGACGGAGAAGAGCTTCAGGCCGCTGCTTATTTGTCAATGGCAGCCACTGTGGGACAGAAAGCCGGTGACACTATCCGCCGCTATGTGTTGGACTGATCCCAATCCCACGGCTACGATTGTGATCCAAGGAACTGTAGTCAACGTCCAGCCCGCTCCTGTGCTTGCAGCTTTTAGCTCGCGAGGACCTAACCCTGTAACGCCAAACATTCTCAAACCGGACTTGATCGCTCCAGGAGTCAATATCCTCGCCGGGTGGACCGGAGTTGTTAGTCCAACCGGACTAGGTTCTGATACTCGCCGCGTGGAATTCAACATCCTCTCTGGAACCTCCATGTCTTGTCCTCACGTCAGTGGTTTAGCGGCGCTACTCATGTCTGTGCATCCGCAATGGAGCCCCGCCGCGATACGATCTGCTCTTATGACCACTGCTTACAAATCTTACAAAGACGGAAAACAAATTATTGACATCGCGACGGTAACACCTTCAACGCCGTTCGGACACGGTGCAGGACACGTTTCACCGACGATGGCCACCGATCCAGGACTCATCTACGATCTAACGACGGCGGATTATTTAGATTTCCTATGTGCAATGAAGTACACATCTTCGGATATTGAAATCGTGTCGAGACGCAATTACACTTGTGATCCGAGCAAAACGTACTCGGTAGCTGATCTTAACTATCCGTCTTTCGCGGTTTACGTGGACAGAACCGGGGCATACAAGTACACACGCAAGGTCACGAGCGTGGGAGGAGCTGGGACATACTCTGTTAAAGCAACCTCGGAGACAACAGCAGTCAAGATTCTTGTTGAACCGGCGGTTTTGAATTTCAAAGAAGTAAACGAGAAGAAATCGTATGCGGTCACGTTTAGCGTAGACTTGTCTAAGCCGTCTGGGTCTACCAGCTATGGGAGCATCGAGTGGTCAGATGGGAAACATGTGGTGTCTAGTCCCGTCGCGGTTAGCTGGAACTATTAAAAGGAAAAAAGTCATGAGTGTTCGGTTTAGCATAAGCTCTGTCCACAAACAAATTTATACGTCCAATAGTATGAATCCATGTCGTTGGGTGTAACTGGTGACAAATAAATGAAATGACAGAAATTATTATTTATGGAATTTAATGGAAAGGAATCAATATTCTACTTGTTCCAAAATGTTTTGATTTGAAATGATTTACAAATGAATTTATGGCATCCAAATAAAAAGCTTTTAGTATCCATAAAGCCAAAGAAAAACAAGGAAACATTCTTTAAATAATATTCTTTCCGTTTCTTTATAATAGATGTTTTAGACAAAAGATTTGTTTCATAAAAATAAATGTTTTGGTGTTTTTTATGAAATATTATAAACTTCAAGAAAATTAATTTACTTTATTGAGTTATTATTGGTCAAAAATTATTGAAAACTACAGAAATCGATACATTTATTATGATGATTTAATGTATTTTCTAAAAAAAATATGTGTGAAAATTCTAAAAAAAATATCTTTATAAAAAAGAGGGAGTACTTGAGAACCAAAACAGTAATTTGGAAGGAATCACTTGTAGAGGCTCATTGTCCTTCACGACGAATCACTTGGCCAAACTTGATTATCCTGTTCTTTAACTTTTGAGCATTTCAGAAGGTCACACTAATATAAGATGAAATGAAATCCCCATACATGTACACCTACGTATGCATGCATCTACGTACGTATGGATGCAACTATATATACCTTAATATGCCATTCATAAATCTCTAATACACAATACCAAAAATAAGAAACCTCCTTTTTCTCAAATCCAAATCACAGAAACTAAAAAAGGGTTCCAAAAGGTACCTGAACATCGTTCTCATGAATGTTCTTCAATCCAATCCTTGAAGGTAAAATCACAGCCCTGAACACCAACAGATCCACGTTTTCAGGTAAACAAAGCTCACAATAAAACAATATAATGGAGATGATAAGCATTCAGATTTTATAACTGGCTTTAACCAAATCTGTTCTTATGATATGCTTTTTTTGTGAAAGATTATGTATTTTTGATACAACAGAAAAAATATAATGGAGATATTCAAGAAGGCTGAAACCGTGCGTTTACGTAGCTACCATGACAAGTACCTTCTAGCAGACGATGACGAAGATTCGGTGAACCAAGACAGAGACGGACGGTGCATGAACGCTAGATGGACGGTGGAGATTCTAGAAGAGGCAAACGTGATCCGTCTCAAAAGCTGTTTTGGAAAGTACCTAACCGCTTCAAACATGCCATTGTACCTTGGCATGACCGGCAAGAAGGTAACGCAGACGCTTCCACGTCGTCTAGACTCATCAACTGAATGGGAACCCGTTAGAGAAGGTGTTCAAGTCAGGCTCAAGACAAGGTACACCTCTTCTTGTTTTGATCTATCTCTAACGTTATATTCTGTTAATGGTGTGAGAACCTTTGACATTCATTAGGTATGGGCAGTATCTTCGAGCTAATGGAGGTTTACCACCATGGAGGAACTCAGTAACACATGATGTTCCTCATAGGTCAACGACACAGGACTGGGTTTTATGGGATATCGATATTTTGGAGATCAGAAAAAAGAAACCACCACCAATGGCTGCACCACCAGAGACTGCGCCACAACCACAACCTTCACCTATTCTCCCGCCTCCTCCACCACCACCAGAGCTTCTGATGGTAACAAAAGATGATCATGATGAGCCTAATTCACCTAAAGAGTTTTCTCTCAAGTCCCCAAGATTTGCTAAAACAGAGGTTTGATCAATTCAAGGAACATTCTCAGTATTCAGTATCATATGATCATTGATTGCATTCACTGATCTGTGACCTTTTTACATTTTATGATCACAGTCTGATGATAGAGTCTGCTCACCAGGCAAGGCAGATGGGAGACTAATTTATTACAGGGTTGGGGATGAAGATGGTAACGTGGATGAAAGTGCAAAGGAGGAGCTTTACTGTTTCAAGGGAATGGGACTAGAGGAGCTGAAACAGAAGCTTGAAGAAGAGACAGGTCTGAGTGATGTATCCATCTGTTCCAAAAACCCTTTAAACGGCAAATTGTATCCCCTTCGTTTGCATCTCCCTCCAACAACTCAAAGATGCATGTCGTCTTGATCCCTTCCTCTTCAAAAGGTTAGTTTTCTCTTTTCATTGATATATATATTTCCCAACACACCTAAACGTGAACCATGAAGAATAAGGAAATGAGTTAGACACTGAGGTCAACATAACAGTAAGAGTTTTTGTGGATTCTGGTTCAGTTCTGGAGATGTGTGTGACATAGATTGATTTTCAATTTTCAGTTAGATTTGAACTAAGTTTTCCTTAAATCAAATATAACTGAAGAGATTTTGGTTTGTGAAATTCTACAGAGGATGATGCAAGCACTTCTTGAAGCATGGTTCAAAAACTACAGAGAGTTTGTTCTCCAAGAACCAAAACTGTGTAGATCAACAAGATCTTTTAACCATACCATAAATATGTTTTGATGCTATAAGAATCTAGCATCAGGCTGTATGTGAAATCCTAACCAAACATTCAAGAAGATATTGTGTTGGGGTTTTCTTAAGCAAAATCCCATCTATTTATTGTCTATAAGCTTCTTTTATTCTCAGTGAGATGTTAATGAAACCAAATCATATTGAGTAAATTGGTAACCATCAGGTTTTTTCAAGTCGAGAAAAAGTTTATTAAGGAGCGCGTCATAACTCAAGGCAGAAACTGGTAAGAAAGAGAGGAAAGTACCTGGCCAAACCAGTGTTCCTGCTTCCTCTTCATCATCATTTGCTTTCTCTAAGTCAAGAAGATTTTCAAACATCTAGTTCTCCAAGTTCAACTTTCTTGTGCCTTCGACTATCATTCAGTAACGCCCCCAGACAGATGCTATAGGATCAATAGCATCATCTAATCGTATTAGGGACAAAGATCCCACATCGGTAGTTGAAAGGAATACTTTAGCAATATATAAGATAGATGGACCACTCCATTTATCGCCAATTAGTTTTAGGTTGGAAGCCCATCTAGCTTAACACTACACAAAAAATATACTACACAGCTGAAATGCTCATGCTTTGGACTGAGTCCATACCGCAATCTCATACTATCTCGCATTGCTCTGTCTTCTTAAATAAATCCCATGAGCACAAGCGGATAAGACCCCAAGAAGAGCTACACTGTCTGTCAGGGTCAAGTTCTAAACATGTTTGCTGTATGTTCACTGATTAACACACAAAGAAAAAAAAACTGAAAGTCTCTCTGATGTTTGTAAACAGAAGAGCATGCCATCTTCGTCTTCCCAAGAGAGTTCTTGTCCCGTGGTTGGCTGATACATACATCTGTGATTATCTACAGCCATTTGAATCACTGGAGGTAGTTTATACAAGTTCCTTAAAGTTTTGTACACTCTTCTTCCAAATGTTTATACAAGTTTTTTTTTACATTGTTTGTTTATTTCTGAACGTTGCATGGAGTTAATGTCCATGGAACATTCTTTTCTTGACGCATCAAAGATTTCAGAAGTGGAAACCGAGACGGCTTTATTGGTTGCGGAAACTATGTCCCCTGCCTCTTCTGCTTCTAGCTTTCCCTTGGAAGGGAATGTTGAAAGGACAAGCCCTGAAGACGGTGGCAAGAGAAGTAATGCATCTAATGTCCCGATTCTGATAGCTATTTTTGTGCTTTTACTCTCGGTTATATTAGGATTCATTCTTTTACCAGAGGGATTAGCAAAGTTCACAGGTCTCTCTGTTTTGGTCAAACCACAAAATGAGTTTTGTTTTTGTTTCCTGGATAGTGTTATAAGTAAAGAACTTAAGAGTGGAACCTTTCTTCTTATTGGAAGTTTTACATAAGCTATTCATTTACCTCTCTTTTGGGAAGTTACCTTGAATCATGAACTGAAAACAAGAGCATTTGCATAGAAGGTGTTATGATATAGAATTTATCATTTGCATAAAAAGCAATCAATGAACTGCATCTTCACATGAACAGTATTGAAGATAATTATAAAGTTAACAAAATGAAACAAGCAAAGGGGATGTAGCTCAGATGGTAGAGCGCTCGCTTAGCATGCGAGAGGTACGGGGATCGATACCCAGCATCTCCATTCATTCATTTTTTTTTTTCTTTCCATATGTGTCCTTAGAAATTAGAATCATTACACCTAAGTATGATGACAAAACACAGATTCTCATCCAACATAAAGCTCTATAGATTGTAAATGTAAAATTCTCTTTATTATTAAAATTCAATGGTACATGTAAAAGATATGTTTTTCTATTGGCGGCCGTAACTCTGCAACCTCACCATCGGTCCCTTGTGTTGTTTGTGTGTTTTGCCGCGTATCTCCATCTTCTCCGGTGACTCTACGTTCACTCTTAAAAACGTTTCTTAAAATTAAAAAATAAAAACAGTAAAAAGAGGACTAGATTCATTGGTATGAATGAAGAGTCAAAAAAGACAAAACACACCTGTAATTCCAACAAGTTTAGTTGCCTACCGTTTATCCTTTAGCTTCGCACCTCCACGTGGCATCGTTCACGGGAGTGTAATAAAAAGCTTTATTATTCTTCTAGATGTAACGTTAGCATAATAATAACCTTTTTTTGTCAACAACGTTAGCATAACTATCTCCCCAAATAAAAAGAAAAAAAAGTCTAACCTTTCGTCTTGTTTATATTTTTTAATTTATTCGACAATTACTTTTTATAAATAGTTTCAATTAAAAAGTATTAAACGACTTAATACTATTTAAGAATCTGGAGACGAGTAAAGAAAGTTATCAATATACTTGATAAATCTATTATATCCTAACCTTTATAAATTCTGAAGAATAAATAGGAGGTAAAACTAAATTTTATCAGCAATTGTTTTCTTAGATCACATCCAGATCACATTTTTTTGTGTGAATTGCTTTTGAAATTGGAGGATATGATAATAGAAAGTTTTAAGTTTCATACAAGGTTTTTTTCTCAAAATAATTATTAAAAATATATATTAGAATAAGATTAACCTTAATTATTTGAGTTTATGTACGCGTACTAATTTGCTGCCCAAGCTGACCAATTTGCCTCTCTCCCGGTGAAAGCGGAAGCATATTGAGCGATATTCTTTAAAAATTGAATGTGAAATAGGACGCGCTAAAAGCATATCTATATATATATATATTTTAAAAAATTTATAAGTTAAAATTATATGATTCAAATGAAAATGATAATGAAAATTTATTCTTTATAATAATATTAAATGATTTAACAATAAAACTGTGAAAATATACATAAATTAAATTTATAAAAAGTATTATATTAATATTTTATAAATAATTGACACAATATATTTGAATATTTATGCTATATTTCTAATAAAAATTTAATGACAAGAACAATTTATAGTGTCAATTTTAATAATATTATATTTTTATTCTCTTTTGTTATTATTAAAATTTAAATCTTATATAAAAACAAAAACATAATTTTATAATTTTTTAGAGAAATATTCTAAAATAGTTTTAAATTTTTTTTTACAAAAATAACATTCAAAGAGAAAAAAAATTAAAATTTTATTAAAATATGTAAATATATACTTATAGTCTGTAGATTAACTCTTCTAAATTTAGAGTTTAGAATTATGAAGTGAATAAAATTAATAATTTAAAAATAATTAAAATTTTTAAAATAAAAAATAAAAAATCTATTTTGATCATTTTATTTTAAAAATTATTTTATGATAAATTTTTTTAAAAAAACTATTAAAGAAATTTTTTATTTTTGATGTTATGTATTTAAATAAAATATTTTAGAAACATTTTGAAATTAAAATTCTATAAGCTTCCACTAGATTTCGAATTCAATCCATGTTCCAGAGCTGAAAATAGATGATTGATAAAGCTTCCCTGCAATCTAATCTTTCACGCACTAGCTGCCCGGACTGCCCGTTGCTGACCACTTTCACTCTCTCTCTCTTCTCTCTGCTCAAGATGCCCCTTTCGTAGCTCTGTATATCTCTCTCTCTAGCCTCACCCGATGCCAAAAAAATCATACCTTTTGAGTTTTGACTAAAACTTTCTCCGTTCGCTTCACTTCTATCTTTGTTTTATCATCTCTTCTTTGTCGCCAAGCTCAATTCTACTGAAGTGGGCTTTCATCGTTTTGCTTTCATCCAAGTCTTCCTTGGATCTTCCCTTAAAAGTCCAACCTTTCTGCTCTATTTCGAGAGAAAAAGGATCGAACTTTATAGTCCGATAGAATTGGGTCTCTGACTTTCCGTTGATTTCATCTTCTGGGTCTGATCGAGTTTGCTATTATTATCTAGATATGTCCAGAGAGATAGAGAGAGAGAGAGTGTGTGTGTGATCTATTCTATGGGTTGATTAAGTGGAGGCTTCTCTGACTTTTATCTATACATCCTTGGTGTTTGCTTTTGGCTATGGTGATCTGAGTGGAAGATTAGGTTTCATAAGGAGATGATGGCTACAGGGAAAGACTCTGTTAAGGTGGTGGGTGTGGATAAACCTGAGAAGGGGAAGGTGCTGAGTAAAAAGAAGAATGAGAGTGAAAATGGGTTTTGGTTCAGAATCAAACACATATTTAGTTGCATCTCTTCTAGATCAAAAGTTGATAGTTCCATGAATGCCACTACTGTTATGGTAACCTCTTTCTTCCTCTATACACAGATGATCAAGATTGTTTGTGAGTCTGTATTATCTGTATTGTTCACAAAGGCTCCTCCTGTATTACTAGCTTTCAGATGATTCAAGTATACCTATCTCTATCTTACTGTTTGGAGCGTGGGACTTGGTTTGGTCAATACTTCAGTTCCTTAGTACTCACTTTCGTTTTGATTTGTTTTGTTTTGTACCTGCTGCTGCAGAACCTAAGCCTGTTATTGAGAAACGTGAAGGCCATCCACCTCCGTCTAAAGATGTTAGCTGTCCGGAGAACGATTCCAAAACACCTCTAATCAGTGGAGAACTGAAGTATTCATCTAAGCTACGGATATTCATGTTTAACAACCTCAAGTTAGCCACTAGGAACTTCAGACCAGAGTCTCTTCTTGGTGAAGGTGGGTTTGGATGTGTTTTTAAAGGATGGATTGAGGAAAATGGAACCGCGCCGGTCAAGCCTGGTACTGGTCTAACTGTAGCAGTCAAAACACTGAACCCAGATGGCCTTCAAGGTCACAAAGAGTGGCTGGTAATCACCAATCTCTTTACCTTTATAATGGTTTGTCTCTAGTGCTACAGATTGTTGATTTTTTTCTGTTCATGGGGCAGGCTGAGATTAACTTTCTTGGAAACCTTGTTCACCCAAGCTTAGTTAAACTGGTGGGTTATTGCATGGAAGAAGATCAAAGGCTGCTTGTTTATGAGTTTATGCCTCGAGGGAGTTTGGAGAATCATCTTTTCAGAAGTATGTAAACCACAAACCGCTGCAGATCTTTTATTGCTTGAGGATTCTTGTTCATTGATCTTTTTTTTTTCAGGGACTTTACCTCTCCCTTGGTCTGTCAGAGTGAAAATAGCACTTGGTGCAGCTAAAGGTCTTGCCTTTCTTCATGAAGAAGCTGAGAAGCCAGTCATTTACCGCGATTTCAAAACATCTAACATCTTACTAGACGCGGTATGTATGAGTGTTAAGCCTTAAAGTTCTTCCCTTTAACCTCTCCATTCTTACTTATATTGGAAACACATGTTTTTTGTTACAGGAATATAACGCAAAGCTCTCTGATTTTGGACTTGCAAAAGATGCTCCAGACGAGAAAAAATCACATGTATCAACCCGAGTCATGGGAACATATGGTTATGCAGCTCCTGAATATGTAATGACTGGTGAGTGAGGTGTCCTCGTTATCTTATTATTGGTTTGTTTAGTTTTTAGACTAATTTAAATTTCAACGTTAGGACATTTGACGACGAAGAGTGATGTATACAGCTTTGGAGTAGTGTTACTTGAGATACTAACTGGACGAAGAGCAGTGGATAAAAGCCGTCCCAACGGTGAGCAAAACTTGGTCGAATGTGCGAAACCTCATCTTTTAGACAAGAAGAGGTTTTACAGACTGTTAGATCCTCGCCTAGAGGGTCACTTCTCGATCAAGGGTGCTCAGAAGGCCACACAAGTAGCGGCACAGTGCCTGAACCGAGACTGCAAAGCTAGACCAAAGATGAGTGAAGTGGTTGAAGCTTTAAAGCCGTTACCAAGTCTTAAAGACTTTGCTAGTTCATCTTCTTCTTTCCAAACTATGCAGCCTGTTGCCAAGAACGGTGTTAGAACACATGGAGGTGGGTTTGTGTCGAGGAATGGACCGCCTTTGAGGAGTTTGTCTAGTTTGAACTTGCCTCAAGCTTCGCCTTATCGGTATGCTCGTCAATCACCAAAGCCTAAAGGAAAAGAGTCATGACTCAAACATAAGAACTAGTTCTTCTTCATGTCTGACAGAAGTTTTGCGGAACGCATCTGGATGTTCCAGCTTTCCTGTTTGCATCGATTCTTTCTGATTCAAGAACGGTTGCAACCCTTTTCTTACCCAGAGCAAACGGATCCTTGTTTGTGTTCTTTGAGTTGATGGGACTTATGAAGATATCTTTGGTCATAACGGTCTAAAGATTTTGATGTGTGATTTTTATTGTGTAGAAATGTAAATGTTGAGTGTAAAGTGAACTTGTTGTTTGTACAACCTTTACACTGTAATGTATGTCATGCTTTAAGTTGGTGAAAATATATAATCAATTTACTGATTTTTTGAATAACTGAGCATTATCCGTGTAATTGTTAATCAATATCGCATATGTTACAAGTAATATATCTCTTATCTAATAGAACTAGAGATTATAGGAAGATATAATTGTTACTCAGTGTTAATAAAAAAACTTTCGAATAGTGGATCAATCATTAAACGGAGACAATGTGGTTGGCAAGAATATTAGGTTCTTAAACTTACATCTTAACTACATTCATATAGAATGCTATGGTCGAGGGGCGTTGATGATAGTTTTGAGAAGATTCATGTGTTGAATGTTAAGAGTTTAGATTTGTGGTGCAAAAGCTGTTACAATAGATGATATAGTCTAGTAAGGCCAGGTGGACAAGGAATCCGAATCTCTGTGGAAGGAGACAAAGCAGAAAGTATAGTGTAAATAAAAAGAAGGGAAAAACAAAAGAATGGAGATGCGGGATATCGATCCCCGTACCTCTCGCATGCTAAGCGAGCGCTCTACCATCTGAGCTACATCCCCTTTGCTTGTTTAACTTAACTCTACAACTTAATATACATATTTGCTTCTTCACCCTTCCGTGTTCCACTGTCCGGAGCTGTGTATGTCGGAACCTGCAGATTTTGAATTGCAAAGATGTTGAGAAGATTACTGACGCAAACATCCTCTCACCGTCTTCTCTCTTCCACGATTCCTTTCTTCTCTAAACCCTATCTTTCACTGTTTTCCTCATTTTCCTCTTCGCCGGATCCACCTTTCTCAGGGAATAGCACCGTTGAAGAGGTCGTCGGAACAACCATCTCCGTCGACCGTTCTGCTCTCTATTCTCCTTCCGGTACGTATTTCTATCTCCTCAAACTATAGTGAGATTCATTTTGACAAGTTTTAGAGTCTGATTGTTGTTGGAAGATTAGACCACTCTCATGAACCCACACCAGAGTCCGAGCTCGTCAAGCACCTCAAGAGCGTTATCAAGGTATCTTGGATTCATGCATTTTCGCCTTTGTAAAATAGAAAAATAGTAACTTTTTGCTGTTTTTGTTGATCTTGTGTTCTGTCTGAAATTTGATCAAGTTATGAGTTTGGTAATAGAAAGATTGAAACTATTCATTGTTGTTGATCTTGTGATCTGTCTGAAGTTTCATCAAATTTATGAGTTTGGTAATGAAAAAGTCGAAACTGTTTGTTGTTGTTGATGATCTTGTGTTCTCTCTGAACTTTGATCAGGTTTATGAGTTTGTTAATAGAAAAGTCTAAACTTTTTGTTGTTGTGTCTGAACTCTGAAGTTTGGTCAAGTTTATGAGCTTGGTATGTATCACAGTTTCGAGGTGGCCCAATCTCAGTGGCGGAGTATATGGAGGAGGTTTTGACTAATCCTAAATCAGGTTATTACATGAACCGTGATGTGTTTGGAGCTCAAGGTGATTTCATTACATCTCCGGAAGTCAGCCAGATATTCGGCGAGGTAACTACTTTAGCATTTTCTTTGTTTCTAGGAATTGTGAATTTGTGTTTTGAAATTGTTTTTTTCGTACTCTCTTGTTACAGATGATTGGTGTTTGGACTGTGTGTCTTTGGGAGCAAATGGGAAGGCCAGAGAAGGTTAATCTCATTGAGCTAGGTCCAGGTCGAGGAACACTCATGGTCGATCTCCTTCGTGTAATTTATCTATGCTCTTGTGTACATCCTTAAGATTTCTCCAAATCTGTAAAACTTATCTCACTGCTGTCTCTTGTGGACTGTTCACTTTCAGGGTACATCAAAGTTTAGAAATTTCACGGAATCATTGCATATACATTTGGTGGAATGCAGTCCTGCATTTGCAGAAGCTTCAGCGTCAGAACCTGAAATGTACAGATGAAAGTAGTTCAGAGAAGAAAGCTATAAGTTCACTAGCTGGGACACCTGTGCATTGGCACGCTAATCTTGAAGAGGTACCATCAGGAGGTAGGCATGTTTTTGTTGCATTTACTTGGAAGTAGACTGTACTAATACAGCTAACGTGCTAAGCATTCAAAATAATGATGATCTGCATCTCTTCTCATGGTATCTCTTGTTCTCTTTTGCTTCCATGACAGTACCAACAATAATCATAGCTCATGAGTTTTATGATGCTCTTCCAGTTCATCAGTTTCAGGTTAGTGTGGGTCTCATGCTTGTAGAGTGCTAGAGACGGCCTACACAAATTATTGATTTTTTATATATATTTTACATTTATATACGATATTTTAGTTTTTAGATTTAATTATAATATTATTTTGATGATTTATAGAATTAGATATACAAAAAGGGGAAATTAAACACATTTGTGGATTTGAAGTAACAGTATTGCTTGATTTAAAAGGTTTAGACATGGTAATTTAAACAGATTTAAATTGTTGTAAACCAATTTAAAACAGTTTAAACTGATTTGAGTCGCATAAATCAATTTTTTTTAAAAATCGTTTCGGCATGGACCAATTTTTTGGAACATTGGAAATTACATTGCAATATAGTCTTCCCCTTTGAGTTTAGTATGTGTATCTTATGTGGTCTCACTGCAGAAATCTCCTCGTGGCTGGTGTGAGAAAATGGTTGATGTAGGAGAAGATTCACAGTAAGTATACATATTTCATTAGTGAGATGTTCTTAGAGAACTTCCAAGCTGATGGATGCATTTTTGGTTTATAGGTTCCGCTTTGTTCTATCCCCACAGCCTACACCTGCATCCTTATATCTCATGAAACGTTGCACATGGGCTACAGCTGAGGAAAGGGAGAAGCTTGAGAATGTGGAAATCAGCCCCAAATCTATGGATTTGACCCAAGAAATGGCCAAGAGAATAGGCTCTGATGGAGGTGGAGCACTTATAATCGATTATGGGAAGGATGGACTCATTTCAGACAGTCTTCAGGTGATCATGCTTCTGTAAAGTCTTGGTGTCTGAATCTATAGAGAGGTTTTAGCCATCATTGTCTTTTGCATTATATCTAAAGGCTATTGGAAAACACAAGTTTGTCAACATACTGGATGATCCAGGTTCTGCAGATCTAAGTGCTTATGTTGATTTTCCTTCAATAAAACACTCTGCTGAGGAAACTTCAGGTTTGTTCCTTTACTCTCTGCTCGTTCATTGTAATAATAGAGAGTTAACTTACTGTGTTTCTGCAGAAAATGTGTTGGTTCATGGACCTATGACGCAGTCTCAGTTCTTGGGTTCGCTTGGAATAAACTTCAGAGTTGATGCGCTGCTACAGAACTGTGATGATGAGCAGGCTGAGTCCTTGAGTTCTGGATACTGGCGGCTTGTTGGAGATGGTGAAGCTCCGTTCTGGGAAGGAGATGATGAAGAGACGCCTATTGGGATGGGCACTAAGTATCTTGCAATGACTATTGTTAACCGGAACCAAGGCTCTCCAGCTCCATCTCAGTGATAAAAGATTGAAACATTCATAGGACACACCTTTTTTTTTTTTTTTAAAAAACTTGGCTTGTCATAATCTCAGTTATAAGTAATAAAAGCTTTTGAATTCTAAAGTTTTTGATATATGTTCTTATCAAATGTCTTTATAACATTTTCAAATATTTTTTGTATACATCTTTGTTCAATAGAGTATATAAATTAGGTCTGGGATTTTGACCAGAACCGAACTTAAATTTTGGGGTTTTGGTTCAAGTTTGGTTATGAACTTATGAATTTGGTTTGCTTTGACAAATTTTAAAAAAAAAGTAATTATCGGTTTATTTTGGTAGACAGTTAGTTCAAATTTTCAGTTATTTTTTAGTTTAATCATACCAGTTTTAACCAAAATTTTCAACTAACTCAAATTTTAAATTAAATGTAACTACCCAACAATTAACTAAAACTGAAATATTCAGTTAATTTGACATGATTTTCATAAACTAAACTAACCAAATATTTTGTCGGTTTCTTTTCGCTTTAATTTTTTTTTTTCAAAAATTAAGAAAATCATTAGTTTCATATTTTAATTCTAATCAACATATTATCTGTTTGGTTATATGAATTGATAAGCTAAAAATATAAACAAAATTAAAAATTTATTAAATAAATACATCAAAAGCGTAAAATCCCACTTAAAATGAAATAAAATTTTAAATTCTAAAACGACAATTAAACTGAAATGAAGAGAGTATAAAACTGAGCCCAAAATTGAATTAGTCGAATATTACTAACCCTTCGAACCGAACCTGTCGGCTACCAAACCAAATCAAACCAAAACTAACACCTGAAAACCAATCTCCAAATTTCCTTGGTTTAGTAGACCGGTTAAAGGATAATACCGTAATTCAACATGCTAATGACGAGATTGCAAACACACCAATCAAATTCAAAGTTTATCTTCTTCACGTTTGATCTCTCTGTGGATCGGATCTCTGCTTCAATCTTTTCTTTCTTCAGATCTCTACCATCGATCTGAACATCTTCGGAAGAGAAGGATGTACGGATTCGAGGCGCTCACGTTCAACATCCACGGCGGATACTTGGAAGCGATCGTGAGAGGCCACCGTGCTGGTCTTCTCACCACCGCCGATTACAACAATCTCTGCCAGTGTGAAAACCTCGACGACATCAAGATGCACCTCTCCGCTACCAAATACGGCTCTTACCTCCAAAACGGTGCGTTTTCCCCCATATGATCCGTGATCTCTCAGAATGTTACATCACTCGTGTAATGAATTTGATTTGGAAAACAAAACAGCTGTTAGTTCTTGTGTCTGAACTTTTTGTTGTAAGCAAAACAAAACTCCAAAACGGTTCATACCACCACGATTGTGTCTTAATGAATTTGATTAGTTGACTTTGACTTTTGTTTCGTTTTATCTTTGTCTGCAGAACCGTCACCTCTGCATACCACCACCATCGTGGAGAAGTGTACACTCAAGCTTGTTGATGATTATAAGCATATGATTTGCCAAGCAACCGAGCCTATGTCTACCTTCTTGGAGTACATCAGGTACGTAGTATCACAATTGTAGATCAATAGGAGATGGTGCTGCATTGTTTTCATTGACTCTTAGTGTTCATGGTAGTGTGTAAAGTTTGGTACTTTCATGAAGCTTTATCTTTAAAAGAGAATGCAGTGAAATGGATTTGTTTCAGCATTTTGAAAGCCAAGCTTTTGACTATTTGGTTGTAGCTTAAATGCTACTCCCTCCATTACATTTTAGTTGTCATTTTAAGTTTGTGCATACAGATTAAATAGAACATTTAATTTTGCATATTTTCTAAACAAAAACATCATTACCTATAAAACTAACTACATTTCAACTAATAAAAAACTAAAATAGCATATAAAGTTAACAAATTTAAATTTTGCACTGAAATCATAAAACGACACTTATTTTAGAACGAAGATTTTACGTTACAATGACAACTAAATTGAAACGGATGAAGTAGCTTATATTGTTATTTTGCTTTTCTTTCTTCTCTGAATTTAGTTTCGTGTATGATAAGTATTTGAGATATTGAGTTTGTTCTTTTAATATTGTAATGCAGATACGGCCACATGATTGACAATGTCGTGCTGATTGTTACTGGAACTTTGCACGAGAGAGATGTTCAAGAGTTGATCGAGAAATGTCACCCTTTAGGCATGTTTGACAGGTACCCGCATCGACCTTTTCGAATCTTCTATACCTCTTCTCGTAGCTGCTTTAGATCCTTTTTTATTTTCTCTTTTCCAGCATTGCTACATTGGCAGTTGCTCAGAACATGAGGGAGCTCTATAGGTTGGTGCTTGTGGATACTCCTCTGGCTCCTTATTTCTCGGAGTGCTTAACATCAGAGGTACATAGCTGAAACATTTACTCTCCTAGTTTTCCAGTTACTGGATACATTGGTTAATTACTAAATTCGTTTCATTTTCAGGATTTGGATGACATGAACATAGAGATTATGAGGAACACTCTCTACAAAGCATACCTTGAGGATTTCTACAAGTTCTGTCAGGTGCTAGTCAACTCCTGAATCTGTTTTTACAATATTTCATAATCTACCTATACAAGCTAACCCGTTTTTGGCTGTGTATCTGAAACAGAAACTTGGTGGGGCAACAGCAGAGATAATGTCTGACCTTCTGGCCTTCGAAGCTGATAGAAGAGCTGTGAACATCACTATTAATAGGTAAACAGTTACTTCTGTATGTCTTCGTTCATCAAACCACAAGATGTTACCATTGTTCTGCTACTTTCTTTATAAAGGTGTTGAAACTGGTTTTCCTTTTTATGCAGCATTGGCACTGAGCTGACGAGAGAGGACAGGAAGAAACTGTACTCTAACTTTGGTCTCCTGTAAGCATTCTGGAGCCAATCCATTCAATGATTGCATAGAACTCTAAAGTTGTTTTCCTTACCATGGTTTTACTTTTTTTTTTTTGCTTCTGTAGCTATCCATATGGCCACGAGGAACTTGCTATCTGTGAAGACATAGATCAGGTAAACATGAAGCTAATATATTACAAAATTGTTATGTGACATTAATGGCTTAATGAATCCCATTGTCATCCACTGATAGGTTCGTGGTGTTATGGAGAAGTACCCTCCTTACCAAGCAATATTCTCCAAGATGTCTTACGGAGAGAGCCAGATGCTGGACAAGGCGTTTTATGAAGAAGAAGTCCGAAGGCTTTGCTTAGCCTTTGAGCAGCAGGTTTGTTTCCATTTACATTTTTACAACACTTTTGCTCAGTTAATACTAACAGTGGTTTGTTTAAAACTGAGTTTTGCAGTTCCATTACGCGGTGTTCTTTGCGTATATGAGGTTGAGGGAGCAAGAGATCAGGAACCTGATGTGGATATCAGAATGTGTTGCGCAGAACCAGAAGTCGAGGATCCACGACAGTGTTGTCTACATGTTCTGAATCTGGTAAGAAGTGAGAAACGCATATTGAAATGTGTCTTTAAAACTGGAGAATAAGAAGAGATTAAACCAATTTGGTTTTCTTCATTGTTCCGGTTTACTCTGTACAATCTACATTTACCCAAATAAGAAGAATCCCTCCTATTTGTTTGTTTTTGCCCTATCTTGCTTGGTTGTCTATTGCCAATAAATTCTTGTAATAATATAAGTATTTATTTGTTTCATAATACTTTATTTAAATATTTGGAAATCCAAAATTTCCAAAGTTTTTTTTCTATATTTTATTTACATTTTCAGCACTTCATATATAGAGGCATGAACTTATACACGTCTAGGTTCTTATTTTATGTGCATCGTGCACATGGGCTTAATCAGCAGAGGAGTGGAGAAGAGTTGCAGGGAGGGATCCATGAGTTTGCTAGGGTGTTACATGTTTATGTGTGATTTTGATGGTAACGGATTTGTTTTGTTCTAATAATTAATAACAATGGTAAGTGGTATCGATATATTAAAAATGGTTACAAATAGATATCACATGGCGTTTCCCTCCTTCATATTAGTACAAATTGAAAGTAGTAAAGATAAACTCATGGCTCCATCTGTTGTTGTTAGTAAAACATAACTTGCGTCTTTGCTCAGTTTATGTGTATCTTGCTAGGGTTGACCCGTGATCTGAACTCGTCAACTCCTCTGAACTTGCTCTTCTCCAGACCACCGATGTAAAAGGACAATCCTCTGCCTTTGGCATGACCTTGAACTCCGACCTTAGCTTCAGCTTGGCTGTGGCCA
Organism: Moricandia arvensis; assembly: GCA_905132765.1. NCBI lineage: Eukaryota > Viridiplantae > Streptophyta > Magnoliopsida > Brassicales > Brassicaceae > Moricandia > Moricandia arvensis. Next base: position 73,662 of record CAJHQP010001209.1, on the reverse strand, counting down.
CTTAAACCGATCAAGTTAGACCCAAAACCTACACCATTCTTGATGAAACCACCTCCCTGAACAAGAGGGATACCAATTTGCTTCACGGAAGAGAACTTCACGCTGCACTCAGTGACCACCTTCACGAAAACATTAATAGCACCCTTCAACTTAATCAAACACTCGTCGACCTTGTCCCTATCCCCTTGGCTTATCTTAGCATTAACATTGAACTTATACTTGGCCGAGATCTCAGCTATCTTCTCCTCAAGCTTAACAAAACATCCAGCCATACCGGTGTAGCTCATCCCTAGCTTAACCGCAAGGTCACCTTCAACACCAACGACTGCTTCAGCAGCCAACATGGCCTTGTTTATCATAGCGTATTTGGCGTGAGCCGCTCCGAAGACTTTCTTGACGCCTGCTACCTTGAAGGCTGCGAGATGGTTGCTGAAAGTTTTGCATATGGAGAACAAAGTGTTGAACTGGACGTTGTTTGGTGCGGACATAGACTTCTTCTCGATGTACTTAGAGATTTCAAGGGCAGGGAAAGATTGGATTCCGGCCAAAGTGGGTGGACATATGTTCTTTTGTGTTTTCTTGGGCTTAGGTGGGTGAGCCGAGACCGAGGCGATGACTAGAACCAAGGCTAAAGATAACAACAGAGAAGTTTTTGCCATGGTTGTATTGATTAGGCAAGGTTTTAAAAAAAAAGTAAACCTAAATAGATAAAAAGAAAATGAAGGAAGTACGTCTTTGGATTGGAGATTTTGAAAGGTATATATATATATACATTTTCATGTCACCTAATAATAGACTACAATAAGTTACAAGAACAGTAAAAAAACAACAACCCATACAGAATAGATATTCATGGAAGTTCACTCAACCTTTTCTTTCTGGCTTAGCTAATTTCGTGAATGACAAAACAGAAGTTAACAAGTCATTACTGGTTAATTTGGTCTAGCTAGTTTAGTTTTCATCATATAACTCACATTGATATATTTTTGGTGTCTGAATTCTAGACATAAAAATATACTGGTTTGATAATTAATTATGTAAACTGATTGTTAGAAAAAAAATTATAGAACAAATTATGTAGCCACAAAAAAAAGTAGGGGTTCAAGTTAATACTGAAGATTCTAAAATGTATAACGAAAAGACTAAAGAGGAAATTTCATTTCTACCGTAACTTTGATATTACTTTTCAAATTTACCTTAATGAATGATTCTTTTCAAAAATTCCTTAATTTTTGTAAAGAAAATAGATTAATAATTTTTTTAAATATATATAAAAAATTTAGAAACTCAACATCACCCATTTAACACTAAACCCTAAACAATAATCATTAAAATATAAATCTAAATGTTAATATATTTTTGATAGTGTGTATTTTTGTAAAGTAATATTTAATTTATGATATTCTTAACAATTTCTGTGTCAAACTAAAAATGATAAATCAAAAGAGTACCATGAGAAAAAATGCAAACAAAAAGGCTAACGAATATAGGGTGGATACAATATTGCTCCGATAGATAAATTGTGAGCTTTGCATGTAATGCAAATCTTTTTTTTTTTTTAACTTAGCTTATGTAATGCAAATTTTGGCTTGTAGATATGTATGTGAACAAGTTTCATTACTCATTAGAGCATTCTGATTCTCAAAATACATATATATATTCTATTAATTTAAAATATTATTTTACAAATAGTTTAGGTTGGATCATTGCATTTAACTAGTTTTTTATTATTTTATTTTTACATAACTTAATTATTATTAAACATATACACTAACCTAAAATTAAAAAACTAAATAACTACATTTTTTTCCTTAAATAATCAATTCAGTTTATATTTACACTAAATTTGAATAATTAATCAGTTATATTTTATTTACTAATAAAAAAAAAATTATATATGCCTACAAATCCGTATAAATATACAATTGTACTTAATCCAAATGCAAAGAACAAATTTTTCAAACCTTCACGAAATAAATAATATAACTCTTATAGATAAAATATTAAAATTATATATATATATATTTTATTTACTAATATAAAAAATTATATATGCCTACAAATCCGTATAAATATACAATTGTACTTAATCCAAATGCAAAGAACAAATTTTTCAAACCTTCACGAAATAAATAATATAACTCTTATAGATAAAATATTAAAATTATATATATATATTCTAACAAACATGTAAAATATTTATCAAAAATAAAACTAATTGAAAAATATAAAACACTCTTTAAATCAAGTTTATGCATTCAGGTACCCTTGGAATACGTGTTAAATATTTTGAATGTTAGGTTCTAATTTCTATCATATCATAGTTCTAATTTATACCACATCCTAAAATCCATAAAGTAACCATATATCATTTGAATTTGGGTTATATTGGTCTGGTTCAGATGTATTCAAAGTTAAATCCAAAATTTAAAAGCAAACCATAAGAAGTAAATATTTATTTATATAAAACTGAATATTTAAAGTACTTATTAATACTTATTTTAAGATCTTATTTCAAAAATATAGAATTGAATATTTTAAGTACATATTTATATTTGTGATTATTTAGACATTCGAATCGATTTTTTGGAATTTTTTGGGTTTTTCAGTTTTTAGGTTATCCATTCGGGTTCGGCTAATATTACTTCAAGTTCGTATATATTTTGTACTATCTTACAAAATCAATTCTGGTATTTCTTACATTTGGACTCAGTATGTACAAATCAATTTTTTTTGGTTTATGTTTAGTTCGGACTTCATTTTATATATTTTAAGCCAAATTTTACTTTAAATAAAAAAAAATTATATAAATTTTCATCGAAAACTTATTCGCGCTTTAGCGCGGATTAAAATCTAGTTAAAATTTAATTGTGAGATTTTTAACTTTACGGGAAACTCAACTCAAAATTTCTCTACATAGATATTTTGGATTAGATTTCCCGTAAAGTTAAAAACCCCACAATTAATTATTAATACAAATATATACATACATGTATATGTATTTTGGAGAATTCCGGAGCTAAATTTTTTTGTTGGAAGTGCTATTAGTAGCATGCATATATATATGACTTGAATCATTATGCGTATATTGTGTTTGGTAGGAGAAATTTGTTTTCTTTTAGGGGTTTTGTTTACATTGATTCCGCTGGTTTTGAGTTGATTCTGAACATATTGGATTTACGGACTTACAAAGATTATTATCATATTATTTTTAATGACTTGGACTTCTAAAGATTCAAACATACGCATTTAAAGATCACATCATAAATTAAGAAAACTTCCCGTGATTGCATGAAGCTAAATACAAAATCAAAATATTTGAAATTAGTTTTGTAGAAAATATTGAATTACAAAACCTATATTTAAGAAACTTAAACTACGTTAAAAATGAAAACCATGGTTTAAAATATACTATTGTTTAGTAAATTTAAATTTAACGTTTCTTAAAACGAATTCACATGAATAACCGTTTAACTTGGGAAAGGTTAAAAGAGAAAAACAAAGAGAATAGACTGAAAAATTGATACAAAATGCATATATGTAGTTTGTGATTATTACTTCCTAAAAATTTATCTATCATTTATATATATACTAACAATTCTTTTTTTTGTAACATACTAACAATTCTTTACAAACTGCATTACTAGACTGAGCTGTTTATATTCGTATTTTAAACAGAATTTAAAGAAGAAGAAAACAAAATTATGCATGCAGTAAGCTAACGCATGTCAATAATCCTCTAATATTTAGCAAAAACATTCTACACAGCTCGCTGTTCTAATTCAGCAGAGCCGTCTGTTTAATGAAATTATAGTATGTAATATGTTTTTGACCTCTTTGGTCCTGAACCTACGAGTTAGCGTTGCCGGTGGTAGTCTCCTCTGAAGAAGGACTGCACGAGCTCGTGCCTGAGGCTTCGGAGCTCTCACTACTACCAGAAGTTGAACTAGAGGGGCTACCGACCGGACTACCACCTGTAGTGTCGGAGTAGGAACCTCCACCATTCATGGAACTTTCTCCTGCGGCAGAGGTATCAGTTGAACCTCCACTCGTGCCACCATCTATAGAACTTGTTCCTTCTGTGGACATATCAGATGTACTTCCACTTGGACCACCAGATGTTTCACCACCGGCAGTTTCATTCTCCGTGGAGTTTTCTCCCGAGCCTGAGCTTTCGGTTGGACTTCCACTTGGGCTACCACCGTCACCAGATGCATCTTGGGTGTCAGGAGAGCTTCCACCACCCATGGAACTCTCTCCTGACGCTGTTGAGCTATCAGCTGGGCCTCCACTCGGCCCAGCGGCACCAGATGTTCCACCACCCATGGAACTATCTTCTGATGAGACAGAGCTATCACTTGAGCTACCACTTTCACTTCCAGTGGAGGAGTCCGGGCTGTCTGCAGAGCTTCCACCGTCAGATGAAGTTCCAGTTTCACTAGAGGGAGAATCATTGTCGGAGCTTGGACTTCCACTATCAGCTGGACTATCACTGGTGGCAGGACCACCAGTTTCGGCTGAAGGGGAGCCAGTGTCAGAACTTGGAGTTTCACTCTCACTTGGCCTTCCAATGCCAAGGGCTGAGAGATCAATTTTAGCATCACCACTCTTCTTACCTACCCTTTTCACAAACTTACCAATCCCTTTTGCCCATTTCACCATAGATTTCATCAGCTTTTTCCTCTGATCACTTGTTATAGTTTGTGAACCTGTCCTCTTGTATCCAGCCAAAGTTTTTCCCATCGACGTCAAACTCTCTATCAATTTGCTTGTCTCCCCCTAACCACAAAAAAATTCAAAAATCCATTTTCATTTCCATGAACATATTTTAATACTCAAATGAGTTCACCTTGTGTATAACATAGCTCTTACCGATGATCCTGCTTTGCCACTCAATGTAGAGATAGCCTTGAAGAGCCCCTCAGATTGTGCTTTCAACTTAGAATTGAACTCTGACGACGACCCTGATGCTGAGTTTATGAAGCTCATGAAACCCTTCAGCTCTTTGAAGAACTCCTTGTACTCCTCCTTCACAGGACATAAACCCTCAAGGTTGTCTACAAAGCCAATCATGCCCTTGAAAGCGAAAGGTTTAAACTCGCTGGACTTGCTAGGAAATTTCTCCAAGTAATGCTTTAATAAGAAATGTCCCTGCGCTTCATATAATGTACTTGCTGCTACTACTATAAACATTAGACATATTGCTAAAGAAGATCTTTCCATTTTCTTGTCGGATGGGAAAAATATGTTTTGTTTTTTTAAATTTTATTTTTTTGTTTTTTTGGGTGGTTTTTAACTGATTTTATTTTCTATGAGAACTCGAGTTATATAGATGCTTAAAATTCAAAATTAGATTTAATTAAGAGAAATTGGTGGATCCATTTAAGGCCACGAGAATAGCAGAAAAGGACTAATGGCTCTCATGTTTCATAACCTGGTAGGATGGGAGATTGTGTTACTCTTTGTGTTTCTACCATTCTATGTTTAGAAAAGAAATCACCTCCCTATAAATTATAACATTGAAGTACTTTACATCCTTTTATGCTTAGTTATATTAAAATCATCTCTCCTTTTAAATTTTTGTTAGTAACATGCACTTTATATGGATTTGAATCTGATTGGGTGAAACAATAGCAATACGTGTAAATAATAAAAGACATTTAATTTCTTAAAATCTATCAATATTTTAAATTTAAGATATGATAAACCCAAAATAATATTAAGCTTTTATGAATTAGATTTATTATGAATAATAAACTATAAACAAAAAAAATCATAATTGATAAGATAAATAAATCATGCTAAGTTCACTTTTTCTGTTTAGAAATTAATTTTATAATAGATTTTACCAAAGCCTAAAATTAACATAGAATCTTAAGGATTATTATTTGAATTAAAATCATATGAGTTAAACATAATTTAACAGCTTTCAGTTGACTTAATATTATTCATTTAAATGACATGTGTTGAGTTTTCATTAGTAACTGAATAAATTGTATCCAACGTTTATTATTTGTTTATATAGTTTTCTATTAAAATATCCAGCATTACAAAATCTTTTATTTTTTGGGTCATCATATTAGAATGTAAGTAAATGATATTCTCTTCGACTAAAATAAAATTAATAAGACATTTTATTCTGTCTTTTCTTTTTGAAAAAAAAAGACTTTTTATTCGCTTCTGCATTTAAATTTGTAATCACAAGTCTCCAAGAAACAACCCTGATCATAAGAATAAAAACTTTATTTAACTTAATATAGGAACGAGAAAAAACTTATTCAAAATCCCTTTAACGGGTCTTGCTTACTTCTCTATGTAAAGCATAGAGAGAGCAGCGTACAATCTAGCATTACTGCTTACAAAGATATTATTTGCATACGTCGGTCTACAGGTACACATTACTGGCCTATACCGATCTTAGTTTTATTGAAAAACCACTACTTAGCTAATAATTATCATATTTGGCGGTACTAGTCTGTCTTTCTTGATGATTTGCTGCGCATTAGTGTAGCTCAACTGGCCTGAGTCTGAGCCTTGACGGTACTGCCCTGCTGAACCTGCTGGGACTGGTGGGACTGTTGAGACATCTGGGACTGTTGAGACTGCTGAGACTGAGTTGACTGAGATGATTGAGTGGAAGCAGTTGAAGCTGTACTAGAAGAAGCAGCAGTCTCCACAAACTGGGTGGTGACTTGTTCCCATTTAGTGAGTGTCTGCTTAAGCTCCGACTGTTGTGTGGACGACACTGTCTTGCCTTTACTCTCACTCACTATTTTACTGTTAACATCTTCCAACTCTTTGAATGTCTTCAACATCTGTTGTTGGGAAGATTCTATTTTGGTCTTGGTCTAGTGCACCACAAAGAAGAAGAAGAGTTTATTTTAATCAAAGGAATAAGATATATGAAAGTTGAGAACAGTTTTTTTGCTTATGTACCTCTGCTGATTTGCCTAACTTTGAAGTAACAGAAGCTGCAGCTTCAGATAGTTTCCCAACAGCGGATTTCATACTAGAAAGGAAGCTTTTTTCGTCTGTAGTAGAGATCTTTGAGGAAGCAGTCATGGAAGACTTGAGTTTCTCGAAGAAGGTGCTTAGTTCTGCCTTTCCTGCATACTTCTTCTCGAGGCCTGATATGAAGGACATTACATCTTGGGATGTTTGAGTCTCGACTTGTTTCGCTGATGTGGTTGATGAGCTAGTAGCTCCACTTTCTGTGGTAGGAGTTGAGCTACTAGCAGGAGTTGGGCCAGAAGGGCTGCCCGTGGGACTTCCACTCGGGCTGCCCTTGGTTGCACCAGTAGAGTCTGAGTATGTAGTTCCAGTTCCGGCTTGAGTAGCTGCTTGTGTGGTCATGGTTGAACCAGCTCCCTTAGTACTTGTGCTTCCTGTGACAGAGGTTTTACTACCAGCAGGAGTTGAGCTAGTTGGGCTAGTAGGGCTGCCCGTGGGACTTCCTGAACTTACACCGGTTGTGTCTTTGAAAGTGCTTCCAGTTGCAGTGTTTGATCCTGTTTTGGTTTTGCTTCCGGAAGTGGTGGATGTGGTACCTCCGGTTGAGGTAGTTGCACCTCCTGTGGGTGTGGTGGGTGTAGTGGGTGTAGCGGGTGTTGAGGGTGTCGGTGTTGTGGGTGTTGTGGGTGTAGCGGGTGTAGCTGGTGTTGTGGGTGTAGCGGGTGTAGCTGGTGTTGTGGGTGTGGGTGTAGCTGGTGTAGCTGGTGTAGCTGGTGTTGTGGGTGTGGGTGTAGCTGGTGTTGTGGGTGTAGCTGGTGTTGTGGGTGTAGCCGGTGTTGTGGGTGTAGCCGGTGTTGTGGGACTACCAGTATCACTGCCAGAGGGAGTACCGCTCTTTGGGCTGTCATCATCATCTTTTTCATCAACAACATCATTAACATCAACATCAAGCCCGAGATTCGATGTATCAATCGTCTTTCCTGCTGTCTCCACGGCCGTTTTCACAATAGTAACAACTGTTTTAGTCCATTGCACCATAGCCACAATCAACACTTTCCTTTGCTTTAATGATATAGGCTCTGCACCAGTTTTCTTCTGCTCAATCAATGTCTTTCCCATTGACAGCATGGTCTCTCTAAATTCATTATGCACCTGTTCCAACAACATACATCAGTAAGAAAATAAAATTATTATGCATCATAGCCAAGTAAAACATTGGCATATGGAAAAAAAAACAATAATCTCGGGGCTAAATCCTGGTTATGGTAAGGGGTACTTACTTTTTTAGCACCAGTCAATACAGTTACAGCCTTGGAGAGGGCGTCACATTTATTAGTTAGCTCAGTATCGGTGGTTTTAGAAACCGTTGCCGTTTTGATAAAGGTCACGTAAGATATGAAGAGTGAAAAGAAAGTCTTGAACCCTTTAGTCGCGGGACAGCCATCTTTGAGTCTGTTCAACAAAAACAGCATACCTTTGCATGCGAAAGGTGTAAAGTCCATTGCCTTTTTAAACATTTTCCTCCTCAGATACATCTTTAACAAGAACGTTCCTTGCGCCTCGTACACCACACTTGATGCTACTAGAAACAATAGACATAATGCTAGTACGTTTTTATTAGCCATTTTGCTTTTTTCTTTTTTATTTTCTTTTTTTGTTTGTTATATAAATGTTTTTCTTTTTTTTTTGAGTTTTTGATGATTTTTGGTTTCTTGGAGAGTTGTGTTTATATAGATGGTTTGAGAAATCTATTTTAAGTGAAAAGGAGAAAATTGTGGATTAGTTTAAGGTCGCGAGAGAATAGCATAAGAGGTTCTCTCATGTTTCATTTTCTTTTATGAATTTATGTTGTTGTCCGCATTTCTCTTCATTCTATATTTAGAATGATCAAATTATAATATAATTGAGAAATTGATTAGTTCAACTATGTGCAAATAGTAGATGCTAAGGTGTTGGTCATGCTTGTTTAAGATCTTGAACTTATTCATCACACCCAACATACGCTTGTTACAATATTTTTGACTAGTAATAATATGTGTATATATTCTGATAACAAATAGCACGTAACTTGAATTGAAACAACGAGTAAAAACCTTCCAACTATTGTTATGTTAGTGCTCCTATTAGTTTCGGATGCCACTTTTATCATATGAGTACTGGTTAGACTGGTTATCAGGATATCCAATACATACAATTAATATGAACTCTTAAATACGATTGTGTATATACTTCTAACTAGCTGTATTTAATATGAACTCTTAAATACGATTGTGTATATACTTCTAACTAGCTGTATTGTAACATCTATGTTTCAGAACTTTATTGTTTCTTACAGTTTTTTTTGCTTTAAAATGCCCCTGCTAACGATTTTGCGAAAGGTTTATGTTAACACTATTAGGGACAAATGACCCAATTCGAAAGTTGAAGAGATCTTAAGTAATATATAAAAGATATAATGGTCAATCCATTTATCACCAATTAGTTTTGGTTGGAAATTCATCTACCTTAACATAGTATCAGAGCTCCATCCACGTAGTCCAACCCGATCACATCGATCTAGCCCGAAGTCGACCATCGATCCAAATCCAAACATTCCGAGATTGACGTTTAAAAAGTTATCAATTTCGAGAGGGCGTATTAGGAATAAATATCCCACATCGGAAATTAGAATAGATCTTACATAATATATAAAAGATAGAAAAGTCAATTCATTTATCACCAATTGATTTTACGTTGGAAGTGTATTTAGCTTAACAAACACTATTGAACTTTCTATGAACTGTTAACAAAATATTTTCTCAATACAAAGAAGAGTCCCACGCATAGAAATAGTTAATAATATGTATTCCTTTTTATACCAAATATATAATTTACATGAAGGTGGTCATAATATTAGTCATGTGGTAAGGACAACGGCATGAACATAACCTAAATAAACTTTAACAGCTACTATATGACAGTTTAATAAATAAAACTTCTTCTATCTTTTTGTCAAACGCTACTTCTATATCTAAGCTAATGCTATTTATAAACCATTTCAAGCAAAGCTAGAGAGCTAAAAAGTAACAACAGTGAAACAATGGTATATATAAAAGTCAGCGTTTAACAAACGAATTATCCTAATTACTGAATTAACCAGTTTTATTAAAACAAGGTTTAGTGGAGTGGAGGCCATCTAGTTCATGTCTCCAAACGGCAAAACATTACAAGACACAAGACCATTAAGCCACTAATAACCCATATCGCTCTTTTTTTCCCACCAAATTCCCCATTTTCGATAATATTTGCATACTATTCAATATTTTGGTCTTCGTTCATGTTACACTTAGTTTGATGTTTAAGGCGTAAACATTTCCATGAAAGTACTTTTATTCATCACTGATCAAATAATTATTGGAATGTATAAGATTCAATTACGGATGTGACTTTTAAGACGAATAGTTTCTGAACAAACAGAGCCAAGATTTTTGTTTTTCAGTTTTGGTTTTGCTACTTAGTAGTACTACTTAGGTTAAACAGATCGATAATATTTCTTTATATCTTTCATCTCACAAACTTTTAATTTAAAAACTGACAAATTAGCACACAATATGCATCTGCTTTACCTTTTATTTTTAGCTACCAGTTAACAAATTATATTCAATACTTTAAGTATTTATACAACTTTATTAGCATTAAGAATATGATCACAACAGCCGGCTTTGTGCTGAATCAAAGAATTTTTTAATGCCTGAGGCTAACATTTCTGGGGGTTATCGTTTTCGTATAGCTGCAGCATAAATATATTTGGGGAGTATAATATTAATACATGTGAATATATGCAATGTTCCTTAAATTAAGGCTAATACTTGGGCTTACATCTATGTTTGAAAGCAATATGAAATATTCGAAAAAAATTGGTGGAACTTGGTTTTAGTTTGGAGTACTAACTACTAAGCTTTATTTATTTTTGTTACTTACTTAGTACGTGCCTTTGTGCCCGTGGATAAGATTAGCCATGCTATTTTGCATCACGGATTCTTATGAAAATCCTGAAATTTGCTAAGACAGAACTTCTAGTTAACACTGATACACACCACTGCAGATGAGTTATCAAAAATTGAACATAATATAATGGAAGCTGGGTTAAAACATGTCTAGATTGTTGAGTCTACGAATACGCGTTGTGAAATTCTTTCTTGCTTTTGTTGATTTAGTATAGTGAAAATCAAAAGATAAGAGAGACTGAGAAGAACAAATTATAGTCTGAAAAAATTAACAAAATCAAGAACAACGGCCTTAAACTCTCAACATTAAAAACAACTTCCTACCAAAAAAAACACTAAAAACAACTTCAACAGAAATTTCACCCAAAAAAAAAACTAAATGTTATTAATATCTCAACCATAAACATGTGTTCATCATACAAATCATATATTTTTATTAGGTTAAAACTCTCCCCTATAAATTAAGTCATCAAAATTATTTTAAACAGGAGAGAAATCTGATGGTTTAGAGGCATAGGCCGGCCACAGTTCAGATCCACAAACAGTGTTTCAAATAGACATTAGGGTGTTTTTACATAACTTGCACATGCCACATGCACCTTATCGAGTTACCATTATCTTCACACTTTACACCATCAGACGGAGTATATGACAATATAGATTTTCCACCTCTGTGTTTCTTTAATATCAAACCTTATTTGTTTGTGATAAAATCCTCTTTTCTGTTTTATTACCAGTCAAACCATACATTTTCACACACATATATATTATGTATATATATTATGTTTTCCGTCATGTTTGAATTGTACATCGACTTGCGAGTTTCGAGTTTTAATTTAATGTTTTTGTTTATTCATAGTGGCAAGATTACACTGTATAGTTAATTGACTTCGTTCAAAAATGATCTAATATAGGCCATTTTGTTTAGGCATTTAGGTTATGCTAACAGTCAATCACGAGAATCTAGATTGGCACAATCGGATATAAATATTATTTGGTGTCTGTAACGTGACTTGAATCAACCTATACGAATAGTTTCAGATGCATGTAAACATTGTATCCGCCTTATGGATCTTTAGAGTTGGCAGGTATGTTAAAAGTAAACAAACTTTGAATTTTAGTAAGAAATAACTCAATACGTTTCGAATAGGCAGAAAACATTTTAACAGTGACAGTAACTTTGATCTATTACCCATAAGAGTACTTGTATTTATGCAATGTTGTTTTTTACATTTGCCATTATCATTTTATTACCGCTTTGAAGTTACATCACTTTCTTTTATTTAAAACTTAAGTTATCAACCATATACTTTTATCATGTAATATCCAAATTTTTTTGAATAACTGGCTACTACTAAATTTAAATTTTTGACTAATTCTAATAGTAAATAATAATATGAATATCATAAACATATGGAATGTCATAAACAATGTTGAAATACGTTTTTATGTTTCCTAATATTATATATTAAAAATCAATATGTTTTTTTGTAATAGTAATTTGCAAATATTTTAATGTAAATCAAATTATATTTAATAAAAGAATCATATACATGAAGGTGAGTGTGCAAAATTTCTAATTGATATAGGAATTAAAAATATTAAATTGCACTGATTTTTTAAAGGCTATAAAAATAGCTTAAATTTTAATAATTTTAGTATACTAACTTTTTTATCCATAACCTATTTAAAATTAGTAAATGAAAATAAAACAATGTTAAGCTTATCAACAATTCTTTTGATTCTTTCAAAAAAGTAAACTTATCATTCAGAAAAGAATGAAATCATGTTTGGTTAGTAGAACGAACTAAAAATAAATAAAATTCATAGAAAAAGACTATGAAATTAAATAAAAGGACAAAAATCCGAGATATTATTCCTAATTTAAGTAATCTTTTTTTTTTTTAAAGTTATATCCTAAAAGCATCCTGCCTCACGCACCATCAAAGGGGATGACTAGAAGGTAGAAGGAGTCAATGCAAAAGAAATTACTACCAAATGGCAAAAGAACTTTCTGTAGACTTTATAAATATAATCAAAAATCTCTGAAAAATTCTTGAATCATTTTCTAAAACTCGACATTCTTTCTGCGACTTTTCAGGAAGAGAGTTTAGGAAACCAGACGACGAGGAAGAAGAATCTCGATGATGATGGCGATGATCTTGTCCTCCTGCTAGCTTTGATAAATATCATCCCTGGTTGTTCCTCACAAGAATTCAGTTCCCTTGTTCTAATCCTCTGTTTTGGTCCTCTGTTTCATCTCTGTTTTATTTGTTCTTAATCCTCTGTTTCGGTCCTCTGTTTCGGTCCTCTGTTTCGTCTCTGTTTTATTTACTCTTAATCCTCTGTTTTGGTCCTCTGTTTCGATCTCTCCTTCGTCTTATTTTTCACAAATCTCGATAAATCTCATTGATTTCAACAAACCCTTGTCTCCAAATCTCATTATTTCAATTTATCATTCCCCAAAACAAAAAAAAAATCTCTTTTTTAAATTCTGTTTTAACGATCATCATGGGCTGTGCGAGCTCGAAGCACCACCGTAAGAAATGCATCCATTGCCGGAGAGGATATTCTCCGGTGGACATTCACCGAAGCCAATCGGTGCGTCATCCACCGGAAAACCCCCACGATAGCCCCAACATGGCCGCTCTCAGTTCCTCCAGCTTCGGATCTCTCAAGCTTTGCGACTACTCTTTCGGACAAAACCACAAAGACTTGTTGGACTTCAGCGGGAAGCTTGTCTCCGACGAAACAGGAGATGGGTTTGGTCCTAAGGAAGTCAAAGAGGGGGCAGAGAAGGAGAGAACGAGTTTGGAAATGCAGGCTAAGCTCATGGAAGCTAAAGTATGGTCAAGTATGATGAGCGAGAAGATCCCCAAGATTGTGCCCAAGACTCCTATCTTGACGCCTCCTGGAGAGCCAGAGACGATCAATACGTGGGAGATGATGGATGGGCTTGAAGATGTGAGTAGCCCTCCAAACCATGTTAGGAGCTTCTCCTTTGAAGTTGCTAATGGTGGTGATGGTGATGGTGAAGTTCCCAAGTCGAATGGTGATCTAAAGCCATTGTGGCTTCAGATGGAGGAAGAAGGGGTCAAAGATTTCGATCCTGAGATCATTTCTTCATTCAGGAAGTCTCTCCTTGAACTCCCTTCTGATCATCCTTTCCACATTTCGGTTCAGGATTTGAAGTTGAATCCACAGTTTGAGTTCTCTGATGAAGAAGAAGAAGAGGAGGAAGCTTTGGGTGAAACTATTGGTAAAGACAAGGTGATACTCTACTTCACAAGCCTTAGAGGTATAAGGAAGACATATGAAGAAAGCTGTGATGTCAGAGTTATACTTAAAAGCCTTGGAATCAGAGTGGATGAGCGAGATGTATCGATGCATTCGGGTTTTAAAGAAGAGCTGAAGGAGCTGCTAGGTGATAAATTCAACAATGGTGTTGGGATCACCTTGCCTAGAGTTTTCTTGGGGAGGAAGTATCTTGGAGGAGCTGAGGAGATTCGGAAGTTGAATGAAGACGGGAAGCTTGAGAAGCTCCTACAAGGCTGTGAGAGAGTGGAAGACTATAAAGACTGTAATGGGCTAGAATGTAAGGCTTGTGGAGATATAAGGTTTGTACCGTGTGAGACATGTTCAGGGAGCTGCAAAGTGTACTATGAAGATGAAGATGAAGACGAAGAAGATGATGATGATGATGATGATGATGGGAGTGTAAAGGAAGGAAGAGAGTATGGGTTTCAAACATGTCCTGACTGTAATGAGAATGGACTCATTAGATGTCCTCTTTGTTGTGATTAGATGTTTGAACAAGCACAAAAATGGGAAAACATTACTCTTGTTTTTGTTTGTTTTACTACATTCAAGTTTTGAGTGGCTTGAGGGTTTTCTTCCCTCTAAAGATTTTGTTGTACATAAAATGGTTTTTGATTGTGGAAAGAAAAGGGTTGTATTTTCAAGTGTAAATTGTTGTCTATTCTTTGAAATTCTATTCATGCTTTACATGTTGTTGGACTCATATATTTGAAAAGGTAGTGGGAGTAGAGTAAGAAAAGTCAGGTTACAAAATATGACCGGAGAAAAAGAATCTTTCAAAGTCAATACTCTTAATGCTTTTTCTTTTGTCAGTATGTCAAACCCTTATGTTATGTTTGAATAATAGTCATCATTCATAAAGCATAGTTGAAAATAAAAAGTAGGTATGTTTGTTTAGGGTAGATTGTTGAGTTGTGAAGATCCGAGGATCAAACCAGAAGATTCACGGACTAACCAAGGTCTCTTGCCATAAGTGCCATCATACTAAAACATCAACCTAAAGCTCTGAATCATAATGACAAAATCAAATGTGAATCTGCAAGGAACTTGAAGCAGTATGTGTTCTGGTCACTGAAGGCATATTAAGATGATCCAGTTTGATAAAGGCAGAGGTCACTAACGGTTAGGTGATCAGTATCATTGTGGAAATATATTCTTTTCAATTTCAAATTTACTAGACAATTTTGAGGATCATGGGTTCTAAATTTTGAGACGAGTTAGGTCTGCATAGGGCCTTTAAGCCCACATTAACAGTCTCGGCTAAAAAATTGATGATAGCAGTCTTAAAAATTAAACATTAGTCATAGACTCATAAATAATTTGGTTACATTGGTCATCAAACCAAGTCCCTATCATCTCTTCAAAATGTATGTTTCTTCCTTAATCATTTGCCTTTAAACCATGTCCAATTTGGTGTTTAATATATAACATTTGCAGTCGGATTGACAAAGTTTGATCATTATTAATAATATAAATAATCAATTATATTAGAGATATAATTTTTATATTTTGTAGCTATTAGTTATTTTTTTTTATATTTCATATTTGATAAAGTTACAAAAATTAAAAATCTTCTTATTAGGCCACATCAGCGTTTTGGATTATGTTTTTCAACCACTTATATTCTAAATTTATTGACAGTGTAAGTTGAAAAATTGTATGAATAGTTTATTGGATTGATCCATGTCTAGATGGATGAAAGTGAGCTCCTTAGTATGTTTGCAACAGTTAAATCTAATCACAAATCTAATTAACTAGCATTAAATCTAGTTATTAGTTATAACTACACTTTGACGTGGACCAAGAATCTAAGCTTATAGTCATTGATAGTGATAGTGTGCTTATAACTCAACTTTTTGGTCATGTTAGGAGAAACAACAAAACCAACACCAAGCCCATAATCATCATCAAGAACGAGGCAATTCACATGAGTCTTTCTTACGAGAAACTCTATTTAATGGGCATGCAAGTCAATAACAGCACTCCTTTAGTCGGCCGATGCTGAATCAGGATTCAAGTGTTTTCACAATGGTGCAAAACAATTTTTTGGGACAATTTTAATTTTCTTAACTATAATTTCTTTTAAGTCTTTTGTCTGAATAATTTTCAGAACCAAAGAGAGATTGGTCAACAACTCGAGCAAGGAAATAATGGATTTGCACATTCAACTATGGCTACTTCCCATGAATTTCCGGACCATCATCAAGAGCAAGTTAATCCAATAAAAAAAAAGTTAATCCAATAACTTTCAAGTATGAAGTTAATTTATTAATTACAATTTTTCTAATAAGAAAAAAAAACTCATAGTTTATTATGTAAACTTATAATATACTATTGATTGGTTCAGGATACAACCAGAAAACGCTGCTCCATTTGGTTCACCTTTTCCTGAGCAATTTCTCTGTTTCTCGAATAATCTTCCGGTTATAATAGTTACAAATATAACAACTTCTCAAACTTAGTATGTCACGTCAATTGTATTTTTTATTAAAATCAACTTTTTAATATTTTATTAAAATCAACTTTTTAATTTTTTATTAAAATCAACTTTTTAATTTGCTTTAACCTAAAAATGTTTTTTTTTTGCTAACCAACCATACATATGTTTAAATTTACATTATAATCAAATAAATTTATAGATTCATCTGCAGCATCAACGACAACATCCTCATGCTCATACTTTCTCAGCAAGGTATGTAATTTAATTCCATGTTAATTTAACATATAGATTTAGATACTAATCATTTTCGTATAAATGGTTTAGAAAAAAACTATATTTTCTATGTTAACAGAGAACCTATGATAAGCAACCAATATCATAGCTATTACAATTTGGATGAAATTATGTCGGTGTATTCAGAGCATTTAAGTCTCATAGGCCCTCCAAACAATCTCATTCCAAATAGGTATTCCAACTCAAATGTAATATTGTGTATATTTATAAAATTGATCCTTACATTTTCATAGAAAAATATATTATTTTCATGTAAGGTAGGTCATCAAACCATATGATGTATCAGACGCATGTCTCATTCACTTCGTCTTTTAACATTCATGGACAGCAATTTCCCCGTCAGCTTTATCCAGTTGGCCAAAGAACCTCCCGGTGATTCATTGATTGATCCAAAAAAAAGTTTATTCACTGATTAATAGTATATGAATTTTAATTGAGTTAATATTATTTTTTAATAAAATTTTGCAGTATTCTCATGTTATTGATTCATGATATGTTCCTTCTAATCTACAGGTCGTTGACCTATCTTCAAAGAGCTTGAATATGCCAAAGGTGTAATGGTGTTTTGCCATGGTCCCTCCTTTGTTTTTGTTGTTGCAGCAGCAAGTGTTATGTTGTTATAAAGGTTGATGTCAGGTTGCATTGTGATATTGTAAACCTTACCTTAAAATCGTTTAAACCAGAATAATTTTTTTTCCGTCTTTTAATGGTTTTTTTCCTCCACCCCTTTCTTATCAAAATATTTGATCTAATGTAGTTTCAAAGATTCATAGTCCATAGCAGCCTCTATTTTATTTATTTTCACTCTTAGTCGATTTTTATTCTTCGATTATCTCGGAAAAGCTACAAACTGCACAATGTGAAGTATTGCTACGACAGTTAATCTAGAGGCAACGAATATATTGAGATTTATAGACGTGTTGAGCCTCATACATTAACAAAACCAAAAGTGTTCCAAATAGATTTGTCGGACGTTTATATATCCATGCTCGTTTTGTTGAATATATTTAAATGTCATCGTTAAATGTGGATACCTCTCATTACTTCGTCAACGTCATAGGCATTTATAGAAATGCAATAAATATGAGCCGGTGCATACCCAATAAATAATAATTTTTTAATTTTATATATTGTTTACATAAAGTAAATATATTTGTTAGTAATGAATTTTAAAAGTTTCAAGTATATTGATAAAAGATCAATTATCCATTAGTAATAAAGATAGTACAATGGATTATCCATTCTGCATTTTCTTCTTTTTTTTTTTTTTTTTGATCAAAGCATTTTCTTCTATCTTTTGACTGACACAATCAAGTTCAGACATCTCAATGTTCGATACTTTGTAAGCACAGAACATAATCAGACTATAAATTAATGTAACTGCTGGACAAAAATCCGGAAGCTCATTAAAAAAAAAAACACGTCGCTTGATAATATAGTAAGGACGATCAACATATTTCATATAATATATATATCATAAAAGTTATAATAAATCAATATATTGGAAGGTTACATGAGTAAGCTTCTAATGACGGCAGCTTCTTGGCTATCTTCATCAACAGAGTCGAGGAGCTGCGACAAACGGTCACTGAGATTGTCAACTTCTCTATGCAGCTTTCGTATGTAGTTGCATGTCTCTTGTAGTACCTTCGATGCTGACACCTAATAGTTATATTTACGCGCAAGCATAATCAAGACCACATACATGTACGGACATAACGCAAACATGACTTTTTAGACGTAACAAACATGTTGTCAGGAGTCAAAACGTTTTTTTTTCTAAAATGAACTATATATGAAGAGGTAGAATGAAAGTGATGTTATGTATTATACCTTATCAGAACGGCGCCGTTCACGAATCTCCGGCAAAAGAAGACGGAGCTTACTAACCAGGTCGATCATCTGGTCATCGGAGATCCTTGGAGCACTTGAAGATTGTCTTGATCTTCTGCTAGACATTTTCTTGTAGTATTTTGCTTGTTGCTTAGTTGTAACACTACTATGTCGCAAGAAAGTGAAACCTAAGCTTTGTACTTTCACAAATGAGAGACTATATAGCCAGTAGAGAGGGCTTATGTTTATTCCACAAGTTTTGTATTTTGTTGAAGGTGTAAAAGCAGAAAGAGAAGAAAAACTGAAATTTAAGAAAGTTGTTCGGTGTGTAAAGATACTTAGAGATATAAAGAAACTGAGAGTGTGATAAGAGGGACTTAAATAGGTGAAGGACCACAGGAGAGTCTGAGAGAGAACAGAGCAATAAACCTAGACAATGATGCAATGTGAGAGAAAGAGATTGATAACCTATAACCTAAATCGTTTAAAATAATTTATAGAAAAGTTTTACATAGTGTATATAGTCACCTAGAAGCTAGACGTGAAATTATGTAATATTAAGTTCAGTAATCATTTTTACTGACCTACCATGCAAAGTGTATATTTAACATTTAGTTTGGATTTACACTACAACAGTTTATGCAATATAGTAGTATAATTGTGAAATATTTTTTTTCTAACCAAATATATTACTGTTTTGTGATGATAAACATCTTTCTATAAAAACCATCACAAATTATTTGTAAACTATCCCAATTTGCTATCTAACTAGAAAGCCGTAGCTACGTTGAAGTAAATTTTATGGAGAGTCACTATCAAATTTTAAATATTTTCTTTGTAAAGAATAGAAAAGCAGAAAAGTAGTAAAATATTGATAATTGAAACTATTGTTTAAAATATAATGTTGAATAATGGAGGAGGGTTTGGATTTGAAATTGAGAAAGAGATGAACTATGATTTAAGAGAAGTGTTCCATGTTGAGCTAACATTGTGGCCCTTTATGTGCATGTCGCTAAAAGGCAATACCATGTGATGACATTGACTTTCTATATTCATTTCCATTACTATTTACTAAATTTCTACATTGTATTAGTATTAAGAACTAAAGCTACTGAATAGTCTAGAAAGTTCATAGCTGATCATCTTCAAACAACAAGAATATAGATCACTTGTGTATGCGTTGGTGTTTCAATCGCTGAATCTAATTGCTGAAGCATTACATAAAAATAGAATCAAGCGTGGACTTGCTTCGGTCTTGAAACTGATTAGTCAAAAAAAAAAGTAGTCATGATAAGTTCGTCTGCTTCCTATTTTGGCTCCTCTGTTTCAGAAGCTTGAGATTTAGTACACTTGATGCTAAACGGCATACATGTCCCATGTGGTTGCTTAAGATCTCGGATTATACCTCATTAGATTCGTAATCATGATTACCACGGGGACATTAGGTACTTAATTACGTCATTTGTGTGTGCATTGTTTACATAGTATACAAAAGTATCGACAATTAGGAAAATGACTAATTAGTTCCCATTTATTATAAAACTTAATCAACTGAACCATGTTTTCTTCTCCATACTCCCTTTGTTTTATATTATAATTGGTTTCAGAGAAAAAACTTTGTTTCAAAATATAAATGGTTTTATCATTTTCCATGCAAATTTTGTATTTATTAAATATTGTGTGACCATTTATATTAAGTATGTTTTTGTAATTGTTGAATTTATATATTAAATGATATTTTTTAATATAACAAGTTTCATAATATTAGTACTTTTAAATAAAACTACTTACGTTGTGAAATAGATGGAGTATTATAACATTAAAGTTAGTAAGAAGTTTTTACTTATTACTCCATCCGTTTTGAAATAAATATTTCTAGAGTATTCACGAATATTAAAAATAGAATGAATTTTTACAACTAAATTTATTGTTTACTTTACTATAAATTTACCAATAACTATCAACCAATTTAAATATTTTCAATTAATGTTTCTTGAAAATATACAACTTATCAATATTAACTACTGAAAGTACCTTCAAATTCTAAAAATCATTTTAAAACAAAAATAAATCTAGAAAATCCTTCTTTCATAATTGGAGGGAGTAGTAGTTTATTGTTGATCTTCTAGTTAAAAATTTATCAATGGACATTTTAGCATATCTATGATACATACATTTAAAAGAGAACAATTAACTAATTACATATTCGAAATAATATAGGAATATGAACATCTTCAGCCATCTTTTTATTTCTAAATTTACATATTCTCACGTTTAAAATAGATTTTTTTTCCTCAGTTTAAAATAGATTATGACATGACTTGATGAGAGAAACATGTCAAGCAACATTTTCATACTAATTATTGATTTATTTAATGTCCTTCATGGGGACACCAAAGTATGTGACTGTTAAAGCATTGATGTGCTAAGTTTCACACCACAATGGTTAATTTAGTTTGGACTAATATGATTGTTTCATTCTCTATTTTAATGAAACCATCACACATTTTAATTGAACACAGATAAATGAAATAACTATATATAGTCTACTTATTTTTTCAACAGGGGAAATGATTTTCAGATGGTATATATTGTGATTATAATATTGAAATACATAGAAAATATGTTAGTCTGATTTTGGCTCTTTTTTTCCTTCATATTTGGATATTTTTAAAAATAAAAATTTCGCCATTATTTCTATAGCTTTTGGATTCGGTTGACGCAGCCAAACTTGTGTTGAATAATTCTACCTCTTCCTCCTAATAAATATTTTGTAAAACTCCCTCTATTCTTTTGTAAAAACAATGCAGAAAATGTAGACATTCTGCGTGTATAATTAACTATATATGTAATATATATATATATATATATATATATTATATATATATTTTTGTAACTTGTAATTTATATGTATATATATAATTAGTTGCAGGGAGATGTAACATGTTAGTCCATGTGGGTTTCACGTACTAAATGTTAGGCCGCTTAGGCTCCACAGTGTTTTTATGTCCACCGATCTCTTTAGATTTTTCCTATCAACTTTGGTCCATTCAAACATAATGTAACAAAATAAGATTTTTCAAATGTGATGTTAATTAAGAAATGATGAGAAAAAGCAGCCATATGCAATAATTGAATTTTCGTATGCAGCTATATATAGTATTATCTAATTTGAATAGTTTATTTTTTGGTATAGTTAGGTTTACGCTGCTGAATCAACGTCGTAGTTTAAGCTTACGAATTTGCTAAAATTCGTAATTATAATAAACAGCATGCTATAATAGTGATTTCGACGAGTCATCAATACGTCTTGACTTTCTTTTATAAGGTATAAATAGAAGAAAACTGCATAAGAAATGATATTATGGCCCGACAGAATACTTAATGATGTTTAAGCACACTTCACCTACCTATAGCTTTACTCACAAACCGATTTGTCAATTTACCAATTAATAATTGCTTTAACTCTCTACACTGACTTCTTTTTACAAACGTTTGAATTGTAACAACTTTATGATATAATGTGAACAAGTTTTATTACCTGACACTTTTGCTAGTACGCGGTGAAAAAATATCACGATGCTAATATGGACGTTGAATCCACATTACCGTAATATTGCAACATTAAAATTTGTAATATATAGTGTACGTTGATAAGTTAAAAACCAAAAAAAATTGTTACTAAAATGTATTTTTTTTTTTACAGTCGCTTGTTCAAAAAGAATTCAAAAATTAAACTTGTTTGAATTGATATACTGGAAAGATGAATTATATATTATCAAAGTGACAACGCAGATGTTTGAAACAACACTTGCAGAAAAGTTATCAAAATTAAGCCGCAGGGCAATATCTGCTATAGCTTTTGCCGCTCCTGTTAACGCTTTTTCTAGCTAAATTTCTTTTCAACCTAACCTTTTCTATCTATCCTTAGAAGTATGGTGATAGAAATTCAATACGAGAAAAATTAAGTGATGAACACATAATCAACACACAAATATTTTGAGCTTCTAAACTATTAACGTTCCTGAAAAAAAATTATTAACTATTGGAAACTCAGAGTATTCACAAATGAGACTTTTTTATTATAATATTATTATGTTGGCTGAGAGACTTTTCAATTCATATAACTAAAGAAAAAACATTGAGAGTTTTGGGGTTTTCTCGATGATGTTGACTGTTATTTTAGGGTATCATGACAAGAGAAAAACTACGCTGACTTGACATGGCGACAAAGACAATCCAAAAAGAGACGTTGGGTTGGGAACAGTGCCGGTCCAATATTTTCATTTTTTTTCGACGGTGAAAAGGGCAGCATCTCGATGATGATGACAATCGTTGAAACAAGAACCGGTTAACCGAGAACCGAATCCATTTCTCTTGTATCAGCCCATCCGATCAGACTGAAACAGAACCAAAATCCCTAAACCCTCGGTTTGGTTTGAAAATTTGTTGTTATGGATATTTGTTTCATTTGGGCGGCAGCATATTAGCTTTCCCACAAATTTAAAAGCCCAAATAAGGCCCAACAGTAAGACCTTGATTAAAGTATCGGCCTGTGTCAGTTCTCTTCGAGTGTATGTAGTGATATAAACCCATATTAGATTTTCTCTTAATAATTTTTGGTGCAGCCCCATATCGGTTTTTTTGTTTGTTTAATTATTGTTTTAAAGTAAAATTTTCATTTTAAATTAAATATTATTTTATAATTTCAATGCAAAATTTATTAAATTATATGTTATTATATATTTTTATAGGTAGAAATATTGTTAGATTTATAGATAATAATATTTTTATTTTTAAAATATATAAAATTAAATATTTTTTTAATTTGTATGTAAAAACTTAAACGATAATTAAAATGAAACGAATGTATGTAATATTATACTATTTACAAGATAAATGCATATAATTGTTTTATAAGATTTATAATCTTGTGCATTGTCTTTTTATGTAATAGAAATCTCACAACGTGGCTATTTTTCTACCCTAAGTCGAAGTAAAGAACTAGAAGAAACAACTTGTGATAGGTCGATTTCAGTCTGAAAATTAAACCATTTACTTAAAAAAACAGAGGTGAACAAAATTTTAAAGTTTTTTTTTTGAAAGAAATATAAGGCAGGAAGTGTTGACGTACGATGACAGACAAGGGACCCTCTTGGTGATGCAGATGTAATGCAATAGTCAATATCTTATCATTATTAAACCACGTTTCATGCAGTCCTCGCTACACAGTACCATACAAAAACTATATTATAAACATTTACTTTTAGAAAATTATTGTGTTTTGAACCCTAGATTTATAGACATTTCAGTCACTCTTCGGAAGCTTTTTTGAAAAATTGTTGATCTATCACATCAAATGTTTCCTCTTGGTCTTTTTGTTAATTGGATTTGGTCGCATGCGTAGTGGCATGGAGTTGATGACTTGCGATAATCCTCAAAATATGTAAAATGAATTAGGTTTTGGTAAAGAAAATCCAGTACGTGCAATACACCGAATTAAAAATCTGTAAGAAAATATAGGCTCGGTCATATTAAAAAAAAGTAATAGAAAAAAGTAAGTTCACAAGTCCAACATATATTAAAGTTCAATATTTATTATTTGTAATAACGTAAAGTATATTTCAAATATTGAAATTAAAAATCTGAAGAAAAATCATAATGCATATTATGAGATTAAGCAAAATGTTTCTCTCTATTTTCTTGTTAAAATTCATATTGTATTGTTCAATCGTTTAATACTTAGCAAAATCAAAATTTTGCCTAAGTTGGTAATTATTATTTTTTAGTTGGTAATTATTTTATTCAAGTTAATTTATAAGTTTCTAATTTAAAATTAGTTAGAGATAGTTAGATTAGTTCAAAGCTTTTACGCCCTAGTGTTAATTTTTTATACTTTAATATAAAATCTCAATTCGTTCATTATTTATAATTTTATTAGTTTATCTGAATCTCTATGTTAAATTTTTGAACTATTTTACTTGAGTGGTGCACAAAAAAAAGAGACTATTTTACTTGAGTTAATAGACAAGACTCGATTTCAGATTAAATTTTTACTTTTTCTGAGTTAAAATCAATTAAAAATAAAAAAATATTTCAAATTCTTTATATCTTAGTTTAGTTTCTTTAAACTTTTTGATGTGGGATCATAACATCTCACATTTCTTTATAGATGTCTTTAAGAATATGCATTTTGGCATTTTGCATATACGACATGTACAAACCTGAAAATACACACATACCTACCTCCACGGGACACCTGAGGTGTCAGTCAGTAAGTGGAGACATGCTACATTGCTATTCATTCCCAGTGCTGCTTTAAGTCTATTTCTTTATTTAAAAGTTTATAATGGGTTTTTTTCGCGGGTTTTTAATGGGTTTTAAAAAAAAATAAATGCCCATTTAAGCCCATTTATCTTATCGGGTTTTAAATGGGTTATCCTATTAAAACCCATTTATTATATGGGGTTTGGCCAAAATAAATGGGGACCCTATTAACCCATTTATTTTTTTTTTCTTAATTTTAAAACGACGCCGTTTGATATGTAGGGTTAAGTTCATTACGCCATATCTCATCTCTTTGTTCGGTGTAGCTGTATCTTAATCTCTTTGTTCAGATTTGCTTCTTTCTCTTTATTAGCTTCTTCTGTAGCTGTCTCTTAATCTTTCTTACATTGGGTTTTCTCAGTTCTGTGGAGATCGTGACTACTACTACACTCGAGGATCCGACATCCTTGAAACAGGTATCGTTTGAATTCATTCTTTCTCGGTTCTGGGATTTGCTGTTAGTGTGTGAATCAATTAATGGAACTGAGAAAAGGTCTTGTCTTTTATTTGTAATTGGCCTATATAACGTTTAAAGACAAGAGCTTTGACATTATTATGTCGGAGTATGTCTAACCGGAAGCTTCATATTCAGCTATACATCAATTGTTCTCATTATTTGTTTGATAAAGAAGCTTGAAATGTTGAGTGGTATAATGCTAGATTAAGCTGGTTTGGTTAGTGGGCAACGACAACGAGGAATCCATTATATTTTCATGACTGTTAACATATATATACTTCCACACTATTCTTATACTTTCATGTCTAGTCATGTCTACATATTATTATTTTCTCTAGGTACCGGCTGAACCATTTGCATAATCTTTTGCTCTTTTTTTTTCTGCTTTGTGTTTTGACCTTTGATTATATATATGTACTATGGAGTTCCACTGGTTTGGTTTAAATTGTGGGTGTATCTAGAATTTAAATCGAGTAATACAATCTGTTTTTGTTCTTTTAATTACAGCATGGATCAGTTAATAGACATGAATGAAGAAGATGCTCTAGCTGGGATAGATTTGGAAGATACACAACTACAAGCACAGCAAAGTGAAACTCAAGTAGGGGAATCAACTCAAGCTCCACGCAAGAGACGTAAAACATCACCGGTTTGGAAAGATTTTGAGTTAGTGGGAGTAGAAAAGGATGGTAAAGAAATGGCCAAATGTTTGCATTGCGGTATGAAGTTAGTGACACGTAATGAAAAGAATCAAAGCTTTGGGACTCATCATCTTCAACGCCACTTGGAAACTTGTTCAAAGAAGCCTTCAAAGGAAGCTAGACCTGCATATGATCAAAAGAGAGATCGTGGTCTGATTAGTGAGGTAATCATATATCATGATCTCCCATTTAGATATGTCGAATATGAGAAAGTTCGAGAAAGAGACAAGTATTTGAATCCAGAGTTTCAGCCCATTTGTAGACAAACCGCTGCTGCTGATGTTTTTAAGAGGTATGAAATAGAAAAGGAAGAATTGAAAAAGGTGTTTGCTGGACACACTGCTCGGGTTTGCTTTACTTCTGATCTTTGGACATCTCGGCCTCATAACTTGGGATATATTTGTCTTACTGCTCACTTCATTGATGATGGCTGGAATTTGCATAGCAAGATTCTTGCTTTTGGTGATTTTAAACCGCCACACACAGGAGAAGAGATCGCTAATAAGATTTTTGAGTGTATGATGGAGTGGGGCTTGGAGAAGAAGGTATTCTCTATCACATTGGACAATGCTAGTAACAATGGTAGTATGCAGAGAAACCTTAAGGAAAAGCTTCAGATGATGAGTGGTTCTGGCTTGCTATGTGATGGCAAATTTTTGCATGTAAGATGTTGTGCCCACATTCTCAATTTGATAGTGAAAGAAGGCTTAGAATTAGCAAAGGATCTTTTGCATGATATCAGGGAGAGTGTTAGATATGTGAAAGCATCTCAGACAAGAATTCAAGTATTTGCAGCATGTGTAGAACGAGTGAAGATTAGGAATGGAGCTGGCTTATCACTTGATGTTCCTACTCGATGGAACTCTACATATGAAATGCTAGTTAGGGCACTGAGGTTCAGGACATCATTTAAAAACTTGGAGGTTGTTGATAGAAATTACAAAACAATACCTTCTGAAGAGGAGTGGAACCGTGGAGAAAAAATAAGTGAGTTGTTGAAACCTTTCAGTCTTATTACTACTCATTTTTCAGGATCTAAATACCCCACATCATGTGTTTACTTCACACAAGTTTGGAGGATTGAGCTACTGTTGAAAAAATTTGCGAGTTGTGATGATTATGAGCTGAGGGAAATGGCTAAAGATATGCAAGTTAAGTTCACTAAGTATTGGGAGGATTATAGCATCATTTTGGCCATGGGAGCAATCTTAGATCCACGAATGAAGTTGGATGTGCTTGAGAAAGCTTATGAGAGAGTGGATCCTTCTACTTCTAGCTTAAAAGTTGAAGTACTTAGGAAAAACTTGGTTGATCTTTATAAGGAATATCAAGATAAGACTCGGGACAGTTCTTCATGTGCTTCATCTACACCAAATCCACAAGATCTAGTTACTGAATCTCCTCTTGAAGATGATTTAGACAGTGTAAGTTTTTAACATCTTCACTCATATTTTTCATTTATATGGTTGTCTTTGGTTGCTTTCTTCTAACTTGCATTATAATATTAGGATCTCTTTGAACTGGAAAGAAGCCTTGGAAGTGATATGAGAAACACAAAAACACATTTAGATGTGTATTTGGATGAGATAAGACTAGATAGAAAGTCTTTTCCTGATCTGGATGTTTTAGGTTATTGGAGAGAGAACCAACTTAGATTTGGTGATTTAGCTACTATGGCTCGTGATATACTTAGCATCCCAATCACTACAGTTGCATCAGAATCAGCTTTTAGCATTGGAGCTCGAGTATTGACTCCCTACAGAAACCACTTACTTCCCAAGAATGTTCAAGCTTTGCTTTGTACTCGTAATTGGTTGCGAGGATTTGCAGATTATGAAGGTAAATTTCATATTTATTAAAACTATTGTATACTCATGTCTTTAGCCTTATTCACATAATGAATAGTAGGTACCATAGAAGATGTTGATGATATGTGCAAAGAAGATGATGCTAGGAAGAGTACAAATGTTTCTGGAGTTGGAAGTTCAAGATCAGAAGGTTCAAGTGTACCACCATGAACCATGTTTTAGACTTTCATTTGTTATATTTGGAAAACATAATCAGAACAAAATTTGTTGCTTTTGTTGTTATTGAACTTGTTTAAGTTATGAACTTTATTATTGTACTGCCACTTTGTGATTATGCAATTATTGAACTTCAAAATTGTTGAATGTCATTAGTGTAGAAATTGAAATAAAAGTAACATGTAAAAAAATTCTTAACATTGGAATTGGAGATTTTTTATTTTTTTTATACATCTTTTAAAATTTTTTTATTGATAACTTTTTTATTAAATTAAGTAGTGTTTATATTAAAATTACAGTTTATTTTTAATATAAAATTTTCTATCATAAAACGTTTTATAATAAAATTAAAACAAGAACGATATAAAAAAAATTATATGGGTCTAAATGGGTATTAATGGGTTAAAGTAAAATTTGTGGGTTTAAATGGACAACCCTAATAGACCTTAAATTATATGGGTCTAAATGGGTTTGGGTTCTATATGGGGTGGGTTCTAAATGGGGTGGGTTTAAATGGGTCGGGTTTTACCATTTTAACATCCCTAGTTTATACTCTTCGACTTTTTTTCTTCTATAAATTGGAGATATCCGAATCCGAAAACTCGATTAATTTTTTGGGGATTGTTTCATCGACGACAGACAAGTTTAGTTTTTCTTTGTGAGATGAATCTATCCGTTTGACCAAATAGATGAATAAATCTAGGTGGTAAGTGTTAAACTCAAGACGTTTAACATCTTTTAGACAGTTGTACCACCCAACCACATCTGTATAGTTTAATCGAAATTATTTTGAAGCTGTAATGATAACACTAAAACAATAACACTTTCCCTAAAATTCATAACTTAGACTCAGCTTTTCTTGAGGTGTTCATTACTTCCACGTGAGATGCTTTTAGGCTTATGTGATGTATATGTAAAAGGTATGTGATCATTTTCTAGTTAATCATTTCACATTCATAATGAATTTTGATTTAAAAAATATCACAAATTCTAAAAAGGCACTTAACAACACATTACTTAGAAAATCCAATTATTTGGACTATGAGAATGCAATATAATGGTCTGTGTTATTGTTACCCATATGTCATCATCTAAATTTAAACATTCATATATATATTGTGTTGTCAACATAATAATAGAAAATAAAAATTAGAATAAGAAATGTTCCACGTCTTAAAAGAAGATTTAGAAAACCACATGCAGAGCAAATAAAAGTAGAGATCCTACTAACAAGCTCATGGCCTAGTGGTAAAAGAATACCTCAGATTCAATTCATGTTAGGAAAAGATTAATTACATTGTTTGGATGGAGTCTCATGTCCTGGAAATGGCACATAAGCATATATATATATAGGGTTCTGCCAAAAAATCAAATAAAAGAGGAACTTTAAAGAACCTTCATAAACACCCAAAAGCTTCATTATCTACACCTATTCATATTAATATCATCATATAGTCCATAGAATCATTCCAAAATAAAGTTCTGATAAAATAAATTACATAAATGCACATTTGTTCTTAATCCATCAAAGCTTCAAATCCTATGAGTTTGAAGCTTTAATAGCCTTGAATAAGCTCCCTCTGGTCGGCTTACAAGCTCAGAATGCCTACCTTGCTCCACAATCCTCCCATCTTGAATCACACCAATGCAATCAACACCTCTTATTGTTGACAACCGGTGAGCAACCACCACGGTGGTCCGGCCTCTCATGAGCCTCTCTAAAGCTTCTTGAAGCACACATTCCGATTCAGCATCCAACGCGCTTGTTGCTTCGTCAAGAAGCAACACACTAGGGTTCTTGAGCACTGCTCTTGCTATAGCAATCCTCTGTTTCTGTCCACCTGATAACTGCACTCCTCTTTCACCCACTGGGGTTTTGTAGCCTTCAGGCAAACCACTGATGAAACCATGAGCGTTTGCAGCTCTAGCCGCCTCGATAACCTCGGTCTCAGTGGCACCATCTTTCCCATATGCGATGTTGTCGAAGATGGTTGCTGCGAAAAGAGCTGGTTCTTGTTGAACAAGACCTATCTTCAGCCTTAAAGACTTTAGGTTTAGCCTGCGTATGTCTTTGCCATCAATCATGACTTTACCAGCAAGCGGGTCGTAGAACCTCTCGATCATAGCGATCACAGAACTCTTCCCTGAGCCACTTGCCCCGACAAGAGCCTGGCTATGTCCAGCTCGTATCCTAAGGTTAAAGTCTGTGAACACCATGACATCTGGTCTTGAAGGGTACGCAAAGTCCACATGTCTAAACTCAATGTCTCCACGTATTGTCTCAACAGGATCAGCATCAGAATCATCAGGATCAATCCTTGTCTGCCTATCCAACACCGAGAAGACCGAACCGACAGCTTCACCTCCCCGGATGATTTCAGGAGCAAGACTCACAGTTTCAGCAACCGAGTTTGCTGTAACGACCAAAACCACAAAGACTTTGATGACTTTGGAGAAGGTTGACTTGCCTTGGCTCACAAGGTGGACACCGTACCAGAGGATTAGAGCCTCTGATCCGTAGAGAGCAAGCTGGGAGAGGCCAAAGAGGAAACCTGAGGTTTGACTTCTGTAGAAGCTTCTTTTCTGAGGGACACGTAGCTCGTGACTGAACAAGGAGAGGATCTTGCTTTGTGCATTGAAGGCTGCTACGGTTCTAATGTTGCTGACTCCTTCACCAGCAATCATTGAAGTCTTGGCATGAGCCTTGGCTGTGTCTCCAGCAAAACCCTTCAGAGATAGTTGCTGCAATACACATATACTTATTCATCAGACTAGTAAAGATGTTAAACAATATTTCAAGAAATCAATATGCGGTAATTAAGCGTTTTATAGAGAATTACTGGTTAGACGGACAACTAAACCAATTTTTGAACGTCAGGCCGATAGGCCGATTTTTTAGAAAAAAAAATGTTTAAGGGAATCAATTTTTAGACCACTGATATTAAATATTAGTTAAGATAACTAGATTAGAACATGATGTAGAACCATTCAGTTAATTACACATGCAAAACGTCAACACCATCAATAATAGTGTAAGTACATTGTATCTCTAGCCTCTAGCCTCTAGGTGCTTATGTGTGAAATCTATTGATAGATTTTCATCAGATCACGGGTGAAGAATCTTATTGACATTTTGAAAAAAAAAATGTTGGTGATATCTAAGCAAAGTTCTGAAGTTTGCAGCTAGTGAAAACAAAAACGTGTCACAACCTAATGTACCAAACAAAGGAACACAAGCAAACATGGACCATTGGTTGATTGTTAACACTGACACTCTGCCACACACACATACAACTTGGATAAGTAAATAAGAAAAACTGAGATAAGAACTTTGACCAATGAAGAAAACAACAATTGTTTTTTGAATAAATCACTGCTCTTCTTACACAATGTCTAAAAATAATTGGTTCTAGGGTGAAAAGAAATGTTGCAGGGTTTTTGGATTAGTGTGAATATGAGAAATGTGTTAATGGCCAAAATAACTAAATAATAAGAGACTGTGATCAGAGATCAGGTTCAGAGTGCAGAGAGAAGAGTAAATTTGAAAGCTTAAAGCAAGAAGATAGACACATAAAAAGACAGATGAATCTTAGCTATTTTCATGAACACTGTTATCTATGTGCCGTACTACCTAGAGAAACTATATAATAAAGTTCTATTATGTCACATTATTGTAAAAAAATATACGCACTTAAGCACGTGCTGCAGTTGATATCTTGCCATGTTCTACAAAGTTTTGAACTTTTGGAAAAAGAGATATAATTTAGAAAACATAAAAAAGCTAGTTACTCTTTTACTTAATCAAGTTTTGATGTGCGGAACCAGTGAGATTTTTTTTTTAATGATTAGATGAATATAATTGGAAAATAAAGAAATGAAATTAAAAGAAGAGATATTTTGTTACCTGAGCAAAGTTAGCAAGGACTAGAAGTGGGAATGTGCATAAGATGAGCAGAGAGACTCTCCACTCTATGATGAAAGCAACTATGAAGGATGTGAGAAGTGAAGTCATGTTTTGCAGAATCACTGAGATTCTCTCAGCTATAGCAGATTTAACATCAGCTGCATCAGTGGCTAACCTTGCAGCAATCAGGCTTGAGTTGTGTTCATCCTCATCAAACCAACCCACCTCATTCCTCAAGATAGCTAATAAGAAAAATCAAGAAACCAAACAAACAAGAAAATCAGAAATGGAATGATAAAAAAAAATGTTTCAAGATTTTGATACATACCTGAGAGCATCATTCTTCTTACTCTTGTTGTGAGGTTCTCTCCCATGATGCTAAAGAAGTAATGTTGGATCAAGTAAGCTATCACTGCATAGATACCAACACCAATGTAGATGAACACATACTCTTTTGTCTTTCTCTCCATTGAAACATAGTCAGTGTAGTAGAACACTTCTATCATGTTACTCATCACAATAGCAAAGGTTGGACCGATAAAACCAGACAGAACAGAACCAACAGCTCCCATGATTGAGTAAGGCCATTCAGGTGCATTAAGCTTGAGAAGTCTATAGAAGTAGTTTTGAGGAGCACGAGTCTTTCTATCAGTCTCTGCGTTTGATATCATCTCTATCCGACCATCAGCTCCAGTGCTATAAGAGTAGCTTAAGTTCCTCAAACTCCCTGACCTTAAACTGAGTGACTTGGTCGACAAGGAATGGCTCAAACGAGTGGAACGGGTTCGACGTGTGGAGGGGTTTGAGAAGTCTCTAGTACCAACCATCTCTTGAAACCTGATGAGTGATGCATAAGCACCTGACTTGGCAATGAGCTCTTCATGTGTTCCTGTCTCAACAACTTGTCCTTGTTGTATCACCGCAATGGAGTCAACATTACGTATGGTGCATAGACGATGAGCAACAACGACAGTGGTTCTCCCGACCATGACTCTGTCTAAAGCTTCTTGAACAATGCTCTCGGAGCTAGCGTCAAGAGCACTTGTTGCTTCATCTAGCAACAAAATCTTGGGGTCTTTTATCATCGCCCTAGCGATAGCGATTCTTTGCTTCTGTCCACCTGAGAGTTGAACACCACGTTCTCCAACCTGTGTGTTGTAACCTTTAGGAAGCAACGAGATGAAGCTATGCGCATTGGCAGCAGACGCAGCAGCTTCAACTTCAACCATTGTTGCATCAGGCTTTCCATAGAGTATGTTCTCAAGTATGGTTGTTGCAAAGAGAGCAGGTTCTTGATTCACAAGACCGATCTGTTCACGCAAGAACTTCAACTGAAGCGTCTTTATCTCAACACCATCTAACAGAATCTGCCCTGCTCATCAAGAAAAACCTTATCAAGAACCACACACACTAACCAAAGATTCAGACAAAAAAAACAGTTACTTGTTTCTCAAGTTACCGTTGTTTGGATCATAAAACCTCTCTATAAGAGACACAACTGTACTCTTCCCAGAGCCACTACCACCAACCACAGCCACAGTCTTCCCAGAAGGGAAGTAGATAGAGAAGTTTCTGAAGATGATAACATCAGGACGTGAAGGATAGCTAAACGTCACATCTCTAAACTCAATGTTCCCATGAACTTGCTCCAAGCACTTCCCATCCAACGGGTCTTGTATTATAGTTGGTCTCTGGTTTATTATCTCCATCAGCTTGTAACCAGCAGCTTTGCCTTTACTAAACGCTCCAAGATTTGAGATAGATTGTCCCAAGCTCCTGAAACCAACATAGTCACATGTTAATGTCTATAACAAAAAAAACATCAGTTTCATGTTGTGTTTTCTTACATTCCACCAACAATGGCTGAGAAGATAGCAGTGAAGGCTTTTCCTCCATCGGTTGTTCCATTCCTGATGAAAACACCAGCGTACCAAAATACTAGAGCCCATGTCATGCAAGCTATTTCCATAAGTACATCCTAAACCTAATCCTTTAGCCATCCCAGCTTTATAACCAAGCTTAAGCGTGTACTGAATAGCATCAGAATACGAGCTCAGGGCCTTGCTCTCTCCAACATAAGAGTAAACAGTTCGAACCTGAGCAATTGCCTACGTAAATTCACAAAAAAAAAGAAAAATTAGAGAAATACCATATGATAGCAGTAAAACACATTTTTAGTCAAATTATAGAACACAAAATTTTCTTTTCCAATATAGCATTAGTTAAAAGTTTTTGATTTCAAGTTTTAATATTTAGGGAGTGAGGTTAGAGTAAAGTTTTAAGGTTTAGAATAATTTAGTCATTTTATCTCTTAAATAGTACTCCCTCTATTTCATTTTTAAATGTCGTTTTAGTTTTTTATACACAGATTATGAAATAATTAGTTTGTATATTTCTATATAAAACTCTATTACATGTACACCTAACCATATTTCTACAAATAGAATTAAATTAAAGAATAAAGTTAATTAATTTTACATTGAAAATCAAAAACAACATTTGTTTTGTGATGAATTTTTTTTTATAATGACATATAATATGAAACGGAAAGAGTACTATTTTAGAGATTTTTCTCTTTTACTTTTATTATAAAAACTTTTTGTGTTATCTAAAAGATTTGCCCAAAAGTTTTAAGTTAAAGGTTAATTATTACATGAAACCACTGTTTAAGTCTTTGTCTGATTGAACGAGAAGGAAGAGAGACATAATCATCACAGGGATCAAGTACAGCAAGCAAGCCTAAGAACAGTGTAAAGCATTATAAAGAAAAGATTTTTTATCACCTGCTCGGCTATAACACCAGCGTTAGCGTAAGACTGACGGCTCTTGGAAGTGATTCCGGTGAGAGTGTGAGAGTATAAACCGCCGGCGAAAGCTATTGCAGGAATCACCGCCACACTCATAGAAGCTAGTTGCCATGCTGACACAAACCCAACCACAAGCCCCGCTAAAAATGTTGACAAGTAATGTATAAAGTTCCCAACCTGAGAAAAAACATAGAGTGATAGTATCAAGCGTATGTTAACTCGTTCTTGCTAACGTGCACCCACCTGAGGCGCACGATGACTGACTGTTTACTAACGTAAACGGGACATAGAATTTTGGTTGTGTTTTATTTTGTGTGAATTATAACCCAACCGAAGTCGGTTCAGAGTAGCCACGTGTTAGCAATCTATGTTTTCGATATGTCCCTTGCAATGCCAAAATTTTAATTTGCCAATGTAGCCGGGACTCGAATTCAAGAAGCTTTTAGTTGTTTACCTTCTCGCTAATGGCGTCTTGGACAAGAAGAGTATCGGTAGAGACACTGAAGACAATGTCACCAGTTCTTGCATCGGTGTCAAAAAATCCAACGTCTTGTTTCAAAACAGATTCAAGATACTTCTTCCTCAACGCAGCTACTTGTCTTTCTCCAGAGTACATCCAACATGCAATCTCTGTATTTCATAATAAAAAAAAATATAAAGGTTTTTTTTCAAAACGTAATAAATGTGAGAGATTCCATTTGATGACGGCTTAATCGATATAGACAAAGAATGAGTCCATGAATCACGTGGACTCGGTTTATCCTCCTTTTTTTCTTTCAATTACAAAAAAGAATTGAATATTTTTCTTATCCTATTATATGATTTCTGGGTTTACATAGAACATTTTTTATAAACTTGATTTCTCTATTTTCTCAAAAATGGAGAAATTTCATTATAGAGATATACTCCCTCCCTCCGTTTCGAAAAACTTTGTTTCAGAAAGATACATTTTTTTCATTTTAATGTATTAATTAATGTAAACTGTAAACTTAAAAATGTTTATTATAATTTTATCAGTTAAAAATTATGAAAATAGTTAATATCAGAAAATAATACATTGGTAACTAAAATTTTATAATTTTTTTAGTAAGTATAAAAATTCTAAAACGTATATTTATTTCATGAGTATATTGTTCCAATATATGTTTCAGGAGTATATTGTTCCAATATATATTTCATGAGTATATTGTTCCAATATATGTTTCTATAATAGAAAATGTTATTTTCTGATTCTATCATATAATTTCTGTTTTGGTTTAGAACTTTTTCTAACTTAATTCAATATTTTCTTTTAAAAATAAAATAGATGAACTATTTAAAAAATTATTTATATAATAAAAAAATATCTATCTGTAAAGTTTGAATTTTTAATTTGAGGCAAACCTGCGTATGAAGAGACGCAGACCACAAGACCCAAGTAGACGAAGTACAGAGCATACTGCAAAATTTTCAGACAGAACATAAAACAGATCAGATCTTGAACGTATTTTTTAATTAAAAAGGAGAAAAAGAGAGGTTTCGATTTTTACTTTGGAGACTTCATGTGTCATTTGGTGTAAATCCATCTGGTTCTTGCCGAACCCATTCACCATTTTACCAAAGAGCAAGAAGAAGACAGGCATGGAGGAGCCGTGAATAATGGCGCCTATAGAGCCGGTGATCATTAACAGATGATCGAATTTATCAGCGAAGGAGAAGAGTTTGAAGAGCGGTAAGCTCTGTTCTTTCTTCTTATCGGCTTCAGCCGGAGGAACCGGCTTAGCATCCCCAGGAGGAGTCTCCGACATTTTTTGTGGGACGGAGATGTGGAGTGAGTTTGAGGAAGAAGACAGGAGTTGGCTCAGAGAGAAAACGAGATCATGGAGGAGAAGAGAGAGATAAAGAAAGTGAATAGTAACGTTTTGTATTTAAAAAAGAACTGACAATTGATTTGTGAGTTCGAGAACTCTTTATGAGTGTTTTGTTTGGGAGTGACCAAAGAAATGGAGAGAGAGAGAATGAGAGTGTGGAGAAGGTGTGATGTGTATATATAATGAAGAGAGAAAGAGAGCACAAGTGTTGAAGAAGAGCAGTGGTCAAAGACGATAAGAACATTGAGAGATGAGATAAGAGAGAGAGATTCGTATGTGTGTGCTCGTGGACTCTGGGAAATGTAGATTTGCTGTAATTAATGTGGAGATAAAAGAAAGAAACTGCAAAGTTAAATAAAGGCCATTTGATAGTAATTACTAAGAATTGATGAATTATTTCTCTTTCCGTTTCATTTTAATTGTCGTTTTAAATTTATGCACACAAATTAAAAAAAAATTACATATTTTTTTATAAAAATATCTTAACTATATACATAAATCATATTTTAATTAATAAAAAAATAAAAAAAAATATAATTAATAAATTCTGCATTGAAATGCTAAAATGACACTTAGTGTGTGGATGAAATTTTTTCTCTATAATAACATTTAATATGGTAAAATGTTTATTGAAGTATTATAATTTGTTGTTTCATAAGTTGATGTTGTATTAAATTAGTGGTTTTGAAATATACACGAGATATATTTCTTTAAAAAAATATTAAAATATAGCTCTGGTCAAAATATAAAGACACAAAATGTTAGTTGACATTAATGTTAAAATCTGGCTTATATTTTACTAATACAAAAAAAATTATTATAAACAAATGTTGTTTTCAACTAATGAGAAATTGACATAGTAGTTAAAACTCTTAAATTATCTAGTAAGTGTCTAACGAGTTAAATGTTTTAAGTATTATTGCGAACGGTGTCTTTCCAAAGGAGAATGAATTCAAAATGATTTAGATATAACTTATGGGATTTAATCATTAAAACATGAATTTTTTGTATAAAAAAAACTCTCTATTAGTGACATTTTCATCTTTATTTACAAAAAAAAAATCACAAAAGTTAACCTGGTTATATATTTTTAGTTGTTATACATTTTATTATAATTTGTATAAAATTATGTATATCTTTTAAAGAGTATGTCATTTTGATTTGGAATAAACGTTAATCCATAAATTAAATTAAGTTTCGTGAACTTATCATTTCTTTTTTTAGTATGCCATGAATATGATTCAGAACCAAACAAAACTTAGTATTGCTGAAAGATCAAATTCTGTTTGCTAAGACTAAGACCACATCCATCAAGAGGTTCTTAGGGGGTTCTTAATTCAAAAATAATGATGGATCTCACCACTTTTCTTAAGAATTGGTTTCAAAATCTTTAATTTATAATCTGTTTTTGCACTGTTTTGTGGGTTTTATTGATACATGGCGGTCCATGATTGATTCGTTTTTATTTTTTTAATTTTTTTAATCATACAAAAAAAAATAAAGAGATCTTACTGATGGACATGCGCTAAGAGCTCTATTTTGGTTCTTAAGACATGATCAGGCTCTATTTTGATTTCATTTTTGATCAACTATTGATAAATCCAACATTTCAATGAAAAGGAATATGATAATAAACCAAGCGAAGACGGCCTAGTGGTTTTGAAGGAGTTTTGGCCTCAATACGGACCCAAGTTCGAATCCCGCTGGTCACTGGGGATAAAATTTAACATTTGGACTCCCCCAGCGTCCGGTGACCGAGGCGTAATCTGGCCGATAATATAGGTTGTTACGGACATTCACCGCTAATCTAGATCCACTTCGATGGAAGGCATAAAACACCGAATTATTCAGAAAAAAAGGAATATGATAATAAATTTTACGCTGATGGAGATAAATCTTGACTATTGAAAATCAATGTGTCATCTAAACATGTAATAGTTAAAGGACATAATAAAATGATTTCACATATATGAATTTCTTTCTTGTTTATATGAGACTGGCATAGTTTATATATTTTCAAATATTAAACTTTTCATTGTTATAGTATGTCTATTCTTAAGAACCCCATTATAGAATATCTCAACCATTAGTTATTGATATTAATCTAATATGTTTGTTTAATTATATTTAACTAATTAAAAAATAATCAATCGTATGTGGACTATGGTATATGAAGTTTTCATGAGTAGCTCATGGTTTCTAAGAATCCCAGTTTCCTATACTGTTTCTTTTTTGTTGATGAGATATTGTTGGAGAAATTCACAATGAGTTTTTTTTAGGATAAACTACTGATACTGATTGGCTAAGTGCCAACGACAAATAAAAAAAAATTATGCAAATCTAGAATTTTATTAACTTTAAAGAATATAGTTAGTATACAAATTTGGATTTATCCACGAGGGGGATAATAACGACAATTTATGAAAGTCCATTAGGTGGATAATAGATAAAAATAAATAAATGTATAAATAGCAAATGTGTGAGTTTGGTCGTTTCTGTACCCATTTCCTCGAGCAAAGCATCTCATTTATGTTATGTTATAGTATATCAAATTGATATTCCTATAATTATTGTTTAGCATAAGATTCAACGATTGGGGGTTGAGGCCAAAATCGGGGCATGTGATGTGTTGAAGAAGATATGGTCTACGGTTTACTGCTACTATGATTCCTTTTTTCTAGCTTGATCCATTGATGGAATGTTCTTTAATGCTTTAGTAACACTTATTTTCCAACATAATGAAGATATCGTGGTATATTTTAACTAAGTGTCTTTTATTCTTTTTAAGGAAGCATCCATGTTTGGTAGGGGACACAACATAATATAACAACAAACACCCGTTAAACAAGTTTCACTAATTTTGAATCGTTGATCGTCAATAGATATTGACATTGTTTCTAAAGGTTGATTGATTGATATAAACAGAAATCATGGTGAGCATACTTGCTTATGATGAATTGAAATTCCTGGAGAATAATGTTTAGAAATGCATTTGATATAGTGACCATTTTTAAATAAAGAAATTAATATCGAGAGATCTAGGTCTTGTATCATATATATTTTTTCCGTTACAAAATAATCCATGTTTAAAAAAAAAATCAAATAAATAAATTTTTAATTTTTAAGATAAATTTTAGTAGGTAATAGTATTAAATTAAAAAAATTTAAGAAAATTAATTATATTTAATAAATTTTGATTGTTTAAAAATTATGAAAATAGTAAATTACAAAAAAATATACATTTAACATTAAATTTTAATATATTTTGTCTGAAAAACCTAAAACTGAAAAACCTAAAACATGTAACATTTTAAAACAGAGAAAGTATAATTTAGTGAACGTCATTTATAAAAAGAATATAGTTAAATTTAATGGATTTTTTTTGTTGTTGCGGAACTTAATTTAGCTTTCTCACAAAAAAACTTAATTTAGCAACAACAAAAAAACTTAAAGAGCCATTTTTAAAGAGAATAAAGAAAAGAATGCAACGGCTCGTTTAATGATATTTGTGAGATTTCTCTTAATTATAGGCCCAACTTTATTAGTTGTAAAAGGTACTTAAAACTCAGCAAAAAGAAACTTTCGACTATATAAACTGCTTATAGGCAATAGAAATCACCACATTTTATAAATAAATCTGATTATAATGCAGAGTACAACTTATCTATTATTTATATAAGTTGATTCAACCAACTCATAGAACATGTTTGAGAATTACTATTGTTTGCCTTTAAATGGGTATTGTAGGGTCAACATTAATGACTTTTCCATTGATACAATGATAATTAATTAGTTTGTCTTTGTCACCTTTGAATCATGGTCTTTATAATATCCCATTTTTTCTATTAAAAAAACTCGATCTAATATTTTCATTATAGAGAGAAAGATCTCTTACCTTATGCTTTATTTTCTTCGACGACAATAGCCGTGATATTAGGACCGACGACCCTAATTAAATTAAAGGAAATGATGATAATACCCAAACTAAAGGTTTAATGATACAATGCACAAGAAAGAGAGAAGGCCTTTAGAACATGCATTCCCTTTTACTCTGTTATTATCGCTAATGTCTTTTGTCACGACCCTTTACACTAAACGTCCTCATCTTTTCTTCATTGACATTTGCCGTAAAGCTAACACACACAGAAATCTCTTTTGTAAATAAGTTAAATAAACCTTTCCGCATTTCGAGCCCCAAAATAATAGTATATCTCTCTCTCTTTCCGCCGATGTGTTAGTACAAAACTACATATAAAATGATTCATAACTAAAAGATGTTTGTAAGAATAACATTGACCAATATAATGGCTTTGTTGCAAGAGCACATATACACTTTGTTGACTAAGAATTATACAGAACATAGTAACTGGGCTAAAGGCCCCATTATGTATTGGTCAAAAAACAGGCCCAAGTATGTAATAATACAAAGCTTTGTATTCTTGCACTTAATAGATTTGAGACAGAACATGAATGACAGACAAGCCCGGATGCTCAAAATTATATGGAACAACTTGGAGGACTCTTTGAGCCAGACAGTCAAACAAGTTCAGTCTCATGTTTGACCTCTTACCAGACATTCAAACCACCATTCACCAGACGCATGATAAAGTGGAACCACCATTCATTTACAGCTTCATACAAGTAAAAGTAAAACCTTGAAGCCAATACCAGAACCTCAACCACCAGTGGCTGCATCATACAACTAACATCAACTAAAACATCCGGTTCTAGTGACAGCTTCATATACAAGCAGCACATACAGCAAGCACCTATATCCAAAACCTTGAAAGCAGAACCTCCCCTGGATGCTTCTTACTGCTATCATAATCAACTAAAACATCCGGTTCTGGAGACACTTGCAAAGGGATCAGAAACAGCACATCCATATCAAAACTCTAACTAACTACTCCTAACATGAGCTTGTCCAAGGCGCATTTTTAGATGTTTATTTTACCTTCTGACCTTCTTGACAATATATATCAACGGGACGAATTATAATAGTAAACCAATGAACACAAACAGAGACAAATACGGAAAGTAATATCTCAACTTAAGTCAAAAACCATTAAAAAAACAAAACCTGGTGATCAAACTCATGTCTATCGATCTCCCTTACAGCACATATTCCTCTCCCACATCACTCTTGTAATGTTACTGCAAAACTCTCCACAAAGAATTAATCTAACTCTTTGGTGCAGTCTTCTCCTTAGCCTTCTGAAGCTTCAAAACCTTCTTCACAATCTTCTGCTCTTCCACCAAGAATGCCCTAACGATCCTGAACCAAACACAGGTGCCAAAGAATCAGTACCATTTCAAGAACTCATACAACCCTAATAAAAAATCAGCTTACCTGTCTTTAACAGCTAGTCCAGAGAGTACACCACCATATGCACGGTTCACTGTCCTCCTGTTCCTCGACAACCTCGACCTCGTGTACTCAGCAGGTCTCAGATGCGGAATCTACACAAACACAAAACATCCAAAACTAAAGCCTAACAATTGCAAGAACAAGCAGGGCCGGATTGGGGCAAAGTCGCGTGAAACATTGGCTTCAGCCACCAAAAAACTGAAGTTTTTTTTATCGAACTTCTTAAAGAAATGTTTATAGCCTCTGAAATTTCAGATCCGGCCCTGAGAACAAGACTCAGTCTAATCCAGTAAGACGTGTCACTATGTAATGCCATGTTTCTATCAAGATCTTTTCACTTTTATTACCAATCTTAAACAAACACTTACACTCTAGCAACCAACAAGTTCTTACATTTAACACCTAACATGTCTTAACTCCGACAAGTTCTTACATTGAACCACTAACATGTCTGAACCAAAATCGAATCTGAAAACAAAATGAAGTCTGATGCAAAAAGGCATACCCCTTGGATTCGCTTGCCAGTGACAGGGCACTTAGGTCCACTAGCTCTCTTCTTCGTCGTCTGGTAAGTCAACTTCCCACCTTCACAAAAAAAAAACAAAAAAAAATCTCTTTTAGATCAAAATCTTACACGAATCGTTACTACAAGATTAGATCGTTGTTCGGTACGTTACCAGGAGTTTTGACGATGCGGTGCTGGTTGGATTTGGTGGCGTAAGAGTGGCGTGATCGGTAAACAAGCCGTTGAACCATTTTCGCTAAGCTCTAATGAGTAAGTAACAATGGAAGAGCGGCGCGAGCTTTGATGGGAGTTTATATATTGGCGGTTATGTAACAAACCCTAGATCCAACGGATGTGAGCGCTAGGCCCGATCACGAGGCCCATATATTCAATAGTCCGGTTATCATTCGGTTTGGTTATATTGATCGCATGCACTGTCACTTGCTCGTAATAAATACTATATGGACTGCACTCTCTGCATTGGTTCTTAGAGTTATGTATCAACTGCATGTGCGCTTGCAGTGCTTTTATTTCTTCACTGATAATAGTATCAATTTGTACCTAATATTTTATTTTATTTTATT
Organism: Moricandia arvensis; assembly: GCA_905132765.1. Lineage (NCBI taxonomy): Eukaryota > Viridiplantae > Streptophyta > Magnoliopsida > Brassicales > Brassicaceae > Moricandia > Moricandia arvensis. Next base: position 30,313 of record CAJHQP010001209.1, on the reverse strand, counting down.
TTGCTTATGTTTTAGCCCATTTATGTGCAAGTAATGTTTTTAAAATAGGTGGCATATACGCCGGAAAATGTGATTGGCCCGTCCCTACTACATCACTAGCACCATCCATACATCACATATGCATTCACCATGTTGGAGTATAATAAGTCAATGAAATTTATATCGAAGGAAAATAAAATTTTTGGACAGCCACCCTAAAAGAATATATTTTGACAATTTTTTTTAATTAGCATTTTTTATTTCTCGAAATTACGTCTTTGAGTTTTTTTTTTGTTTTAATTACGTCTTTGAGTTGTTATCTACAATGCAATTTCAGTCCAAAAGATTATTAAAAAAAAACTACCTGCATAGATAAATAGATACGGCACAACATTGACAAAAGAGAAGAAATTAAAGTAGTCCCGTGTCTCTTCTTCTTCTTCCTTTTCCTCCGGCCTCGTGAAACCCAAATTGATATATGTATACATAAATACACTTATACACATAAATGGAAAATTAAATGGTTGTATACATGTATGACTTATGTCTATCAAAGCCAGAGATCATCTTTATACCAAATTCTCATCCAAATATCTTTAAAAAAAATTAATCTCTTTGATTAGAAAAAGTAATATATCTTAATCTCTTTTCATCAGCAAAGATAATGACATAACGTACAATTCCATATAAATGTTAACCAAAAATTCAGAACTATCCTCAGCACTAATCGCGAACCATACCTGAATATAACATACCGAATCATATTGATATATTTTTCATGTATATATAGATGCATATACAAACATTGTAGAGATGTCCCTAACATCATGAATGACGTTAGACCATCATGTAATTTGACAAAAGCCAAAGACCCACTGGTTCAATCCAAAACAGCAATTTTTCTTTCGTTTCTATTTTGTTAAAAATAAACAATTCGTTTTCATGGAGAAACGAAACAGCAAGGCCTGACGCAGAGAAAATCTTGATCTCAAAAGACCCTTTCAATAATTTCTATTATTAACAAAGCCTATTCACTTCACATAAATGCAATAACCACAATTCAATTCTTAAAATTATCGTAACAATAAATCAAACACTTTAGAGGGAGACATCTTATCATATATATTATATCATTATCACGTTATCATGCATGTCCCCGTTATTCTTAATTTTGTAATACTATAACCTAATTAATAATAGTATAATACTATATTTTTTGATATTAGGGTTTTTGAAAGAAGCAAGCCCACATTGAATGCCACGCGGTTTAGTGTGGAAGGTAGAGACTTTTCTTTTTGCCATACAGCTGACTTTCGAGGCTATACCTCCACTTTTGTAGTTAATGCTTTACACATATTTTACTTTATTTTTATTTTTTAAATACTCGATTTTGAGAGACCCAAGAGTCCAAGACCAAGAGGGGTCAGCATATATATAGAAGAAGAAGGTGGACATAGACCTTTGTCGCCAAGCTTAACCATTTGATCTTATCTAAAGCTAAGAGTACTAATAAGTGAGGCTAAGGCACTGTGTCTCATCAACAACTAAAACTGTTTCAATTTTTCTTCTATTTTCTTGGCAAAGAGTTGTAGTGGGAATTTAAGAAAGGCAAAAAGAGGAAAGAAGTGATTATTAATTAATTGACTGATTAAAAGAGAGAGATATCAAAATAATGGCGAGGCCTCCTTGTTGTGACAAAGGAGGAGTGAAGAAAGGTCCATGGACTCCAGAAGAAGATATTATTTTAGTTACTTACATCCAAGAACATGGTCCTGGAAACTGGCGAGCTGTTCCCACTAATACTGGTATGTATAATCTCCATTCTTCTTTGATCAAAAAATAACCTTCATTCTTCATATTTCTCTCTCTATATATCACCTCTCAAGATTTGTATTTATGTAGATATTATTAGGGTTATGAGGGTGAGATAGGCAAAGTATAAAAATGGGTATGGATTGAATTTAGTTAATATATACACTGTTTCTGCAAATGGTTTGATTGTATAATAAGCTTAATCAAGACCATATTCTGTAATTAATTAGCTAGGTTTTGTTTATTGACTTTAGGATCAAGATTTAATCCATGAAATTTGTTATATTACTCATCGGTTTATAATTTTTTGCTTTTTTACCTTTGTTGTCATTGGTAATTCAGGGTTGCCTAGATGCAGCAAGAGTTGTAGGCTTAGATGGACAAACTATTTGAGGCCAGGAATCAAGAGAGGCAACTTCACAGAGAATGAAGAAAAAATGATTGTCCATCTCCAAGCCCTCTTAGGCAATAGGTAAATTAATTTAATCAATCAACCCTTAATCAAAAGATTATTTCCCTAAGTTTGTCTCTTGAAACTTTTTGAAATTAGCAAGTAAATAATAATAGAGGGCATTTAATATTTGCTATAGATGGGCTGCAATTGCGTCATATCTTCCACAAAGGAGAGACAATGACATTAAAAACTATTGGAACACTCATTTGAAGAAGAAACTCAACAAAGCCAATCAAGATTCTCATCAAGAACTTGATCAGTCAAGGGACCGTTCATCGTTCTCTTCTTCTCCATCATCTTCTTCTTCCAATTCCAACATATCAAGAGGTCATGGGAAAGAAGACTTCAAACCGATATTCACTTGGCGAAAAAGGCCCTCGCTGAGGCTTTGTCGCCTGCTGTAGCACCGAGCATTACCTCTACATTGGCCACTACGGCGACAACATCATCTTCTTCTGAATCAAGACGTTCTTCTTCCTCAGCATGCGGGTTTCTTCGGACGCAAGAAACATCTACCACTTATGCCTCAAACACTGAGAATATAGCGAAATTGCTCAAAGGGTGGGTGAAAACCTCACCAAAGACTCAATATTCCTATGATAAGAGGATTCCTTCAGATTCCGAAACAAAAGAAGTGATCAAGAGTTATGATGTTGAGAAAGACTGTGCAGGGGCATTTCATGCATTTTCTGGTTTCGATCACTCGAAAGATTGTGACTCATCATATCATCAGGTTGAACTTTCACCTGATCATGAGACTAAACCAGACATAACTGGATTTAGTAACATAAGCCAATTGTCGTTGTTTGAGAAGTGGCTATTTGAGGATTCTGGTGGACAGATTGGTGATATTCTGTTGGATGAAAACCCTAATTTCTTCTGAATAATTTGGCTAATCAGGTGGTTCTAATTATAGGATCCTCTTTTTTTTTCTGATTTTTGTTTGGATTTCCAAATTAACTTGCTTAGATTATCGTGAGCTAAGTCTCTATTATTTATATTTATATTTCCCTCTTTAGTTTATAATCTGAATTCTTAAGGGGCCTGAAATATGTCCACCCAATTATTTAAGTATTGGTGAAAATCCTATATCTTTATTTGTCTATTTATCAATTTTTTATTTCGAATTATTGTTTTTCTAATATAAGTAGAATTATTACTGAGATCCGAACATAAAAAGAATCTAGATGCTACAATTCAAACTTATACCTAAACACCAAAACTAAATTAAAATGATGGAAAATCGAGCCTAGCCGCTTGTTAAACGGTTAACATCGGGGTTCTAGTTTAGTATATTTTTGTTGTAATTGTAAATATAAACTGCACTCTATGTGTAGCGGGTAAAAAATAAAAACTACAATTACAGAAAAATAAACGATTATTAAACCATCAAAGCTTACAAACTTGCCCTTACAAATAAAGGCATGTTTATTGCAGAGGTTTTAGGTGGGGTTATTAACTTTTGTTAAAAGTCGGTGTTTAGTTTTTAACTAGGAAAAACTAAAAACCGACTCTTAAATAAAAATTTTAAAAACCGGTTCTTAACCGTAAAGCAAAAAAAACAAAAAAATAAAAAATTAAAAGTTAAAAACCCCACCTAAAAACTCCGTAATAAACATGGTCTAAAACACCACACTTTTTAAAAACATGACATGTTTTAAGAGTATAAAATGGCGCCGCTCGGTAAATAAAAACGTAGACTTAAGGATAGCCTTAATCTTGGTGAATTTTAAAGACTACTACTAATAAAGAAATAGTACCACTAGCAAAGAAAATTAAACAAATACTTATTGCGTGAAATAAATAGGGCCGACAAGGTTTAAAGAAACCGAAAAATAAATTAAAAAGGGGATAGATTCGCACTATTAATATTGAAAGTGATGAAGAATTAAAGTTTGACTTTTTTTTCTTGTGTGACCTTGTGAGTTATGACTTACATGAAATAGTTACCAAGTACAATAAGGTAAGTCAATGTTAGAGCACTTCCATCCCTAAACCCCTCCAAAAGTCCTTAACTTTTTTTTTATTTTTTTCTTTTTTTTACAAAAAAAAAAAAAAAGAACCACTCGCGGGCTGACACTTGGCAGTCGGGCCCGCGAACAGTGCAAGAGTCGCCTCTTAAATGAGGAGTTTAGTAACCGAACTCTTAACTATTCATCGATGTGACAATATTGTTTATTAATTTTTTTTTTTTTTTTAAACCTAAGAACCTCTTAGAGGTTTAGGGATGGAGGTGCTCTTACCATTAATTTAGCTTCTCCTTTCTTGTTCTAAGATAGTGCCAGTTGTCGTCCGATGGTGAAAACAGTAGAACCATGTTTACAAAAGTGAACGGTTGTGTTATTGTTTATTGTATTATGATTCAATTGACCTAACCGAGTATTTCAAAAAAAGTTGTCCCACCAACCTCTTATTATCATGGAAACTGTAATCCAAACAAAAAAAAAAAAAAAAAAAAATTCACAAAACATAATCCAAAAAAAGAATCAAGTAAAGCGGCAAAATAAGCAGAACCACATGGAAAATTTTTATGTCTACCATATTGTTGATATAATTATCCATTTTTACATTTATTAAAAATATATTTTAAAAATATTTTTCTTTTGAAGAGGCATAAAAGTTTTAGATTAATTAGAATTTTAAAATTCACATTCCAAAATTCTACCTCACTTTTCAACTCTAAACTCTAAATTTTAGATTAATTAATTATAGAGTTATAAGTGTTTTTTTTCTTAAAAAATAAAAATAAAAATAATTAAATAAAAAGTAATAGTAAAAATTTAGTATTTTAAATAATTTCTCGAATCACATTTGCTGTAAAGATATGTACCGCAAGAACTCTATGAAATGTCTTGGCTTTTGATTTAAAACAGTATATACGTGTACACATTAATAAATAGATGTAAAAATATCACATATATCTCGATGTATATACCTGTCAGTTTTTTTTTGCATGTGTATATAGAAGGTTAAAGCAAAACTACATTGTCATGTGCATATGACTATAACGAAGTAATATCTCACATCCTATTCAGTTCAAGTTGTAAATCTTTTGAGTAGTTAGCAAACACGTAGAAACTTTGAAACACTTAGTGTGATGTATTTCGAGGATTCTTTGATGCTTAACTGAATAAGCTAGACGATAAGCAATTATGAATATTTGGCGAGCTTGGTCTTGGGTCCAGGGACTTCAGCCCAATGGCAAAATGGTGTTTAAAAGGAGTGAAGAATCATTTGCGGTTCATGTGATCTCAAAGCCCAACGTCTTTATTGCAACCATCTTTCTTGCTTCCTCGCATGTTATTTTGATTTGCACATTAATTACTTAATAGCAGAATGCCTAATTAGACTAGACTAGAGGATAAAATGTTGTGTATCTACCAAGGTTAGTTACATCCTATAATACAGGCGACAAGATGTTATTTTCCAACTTCATATGTTTGATAAGAGAGTTTCAAGTCTGAAGTTATGGATCATTTGATATAGTATTATTTTAAAAATATATCCACTGTATCCATTAATCATTTTATTTTGACCGCTAAGTAGTCAAAGATTACACATCACTAATACTAGTGGAAGCTGGGTAATGAGGGTTGGGTTGTTGAGACACAAACTCTCTTTGCTTTATTTCATTAAATCTCTCTCCTTATCATAAATCATAACCATGATTACTCCACTAACCACTTTGGTTTTTGTCATTAACAAATTGCAATCTTACTTTATAATAATGCTTGTAGAAATTTAATCATTTTGATTATTCTAGTTTTTTTTTTTTTTTTTTTTTTAGTTACTAGATGTAGATAGTTCAGATTTAGTTCCATTTGGGTTGATTTTACTGCTCCTCACATTTAGAAATTAAATTTGCTTGGTTTGATTTTTGGTTTGATGTAGTAGACTTTAATTTTATTCGGTTTGCTTTTGTTCTGGTTTTTTGTTCGGTATTTTCCTACTCAGATTTGTCTAGTTCTCTATTAAAAAAAATTAAAAAATATCAAGACAGAATAAACAAATAACAGTTTATTTCTGTTGATCATGAAGACAAATAAACAAATGTAATACTATGTCAATATGATAAATATTTTACATATGTTAATTTTCCATATGCTTTTACTTATTCATGAATAAATTATTAAATAGATCTACCAAACAGGATTTTGTTGGTCTGTAATTCTAGCTAACTTATGGCACATATATGTTTGGTATGACTCCTAATTGTCGCTAGATAGAAACAATCTAATCAAATCAAATGAAAAATGTGTTAATTGTCTGTGCTTTATACAATTATGTACACATGCATCCACTAATGTCTTAAAATAAAATAATAAATATAATTGAACGAATTTTTAACGAGATAATTTTTTTTTGTCTCTTAAATGTATAGATTAATCTCAGAACTTGCAGCTGTGAAGTGAGCATTGTATTGGTGCGTCTACTAGAAATCAATCATCAAATCAAACAATAGGATGGAAACTGTAGACAGCAAGACTATGATCAGTATTTCATATTATCGACTCAAACACATGTCACGAATGTATATATATCAGTTTATATCTTACTTTACTTCAGATGTATAATTCCTAACATGTCGTCATCTCAATATGATGACATCTTTGGTTTATCTTAAACGGAAGCAAACGCTAGAATCAATAATATATTTTATCTGGATTGTTCTATTCGCTCAAATTCAGACATTAATATGCTGACAAAGTACTTCTAATATATTAGCAATGATTGATTCTTATTATCATTATCATATTTACGTTATATAACTGTATTACTCTAAATTTGATTTTAGTTCATATGTTGAATTCTTAACAAATACATCTATTATCAGGAACTACAAGTGTTTGGTTAGCGCATCTTCATCTCATTCCATAATATACTCCAAAATGGAGTAGAAATGGAGTGATGAACACTATAAAACAGTAAATATTTTATATTGTTCATAACTTCATTTCTTACTCTATTTTGAACTATATTATGGAGTGGAAAGGAGATGCTCTTATGCTACTAGTTTTTTTTAGCATCTCAAGAGTTACGTTGATCCAAAGGTTTTGCATTTTTATATCTAATCTCACAGGAACTTTTGGAGTATTGACGAGAAACAAACGTCTTGGACGCTGGGCTAACTGCTCAAGCTAAGACCTCTTGCTGCTCAGTTCATCCGTGTCTCAGTTGATTCGGGTCAGTCTACATCCTTCTGGTGGGATCACTGGACACCATTAGGCCCCCCTTTATATCTAATCTCGAATGAGAAAAATATCATTGATGGAACACATGAATAGGAACATTTGATGTCTAACTGAAATACGAATGAACGTATGCACGCGTAAATGAAAATATCAAGACGTAATTGCAAAGTAGCACAAGATCGTGAAGGATTGCGTCGTCCTCATAATGTACAAAATAGGTTTGGTAGCCCAACTTATCAGTCCCACGTTTTTAGGTCCAAATGTATATATATTTACACACACACTTCTATTTCTGTTCATGCATTTTCATCACACAATCTAAACATATTGATTGTTACTTAGATTACAACAAATTTTGAATTTTTTTATCTTAAGTCAACCAAGTGGGGGTCACTACATTACGTATCCAACATAAACAGTTTTTGTCTGTGCATAGTATTATCTTGAAGTCGATACTGTCATATTCTTTAGACATGTATAAATGGTTTTCATAACCATACGTACGTGTTAATTAGAATAGAATGGATGAAGAAGAAAAAAAAACAGAGGGTTAAGGGCCACCACAGTACATATTAGGTCTTAAAAAGACATGCTTAGCTGTTTTCTTCCTTTTAAAACCAATCACTCTGTTTGGTCTTAAAGAAAAGCTTTATCATCATTTTAGGGTTTTCTATCAAAATTGAACAAAAGGTGCATCCACACACAATCGTAATTTAGCACCCACTTTTATATATAAGATTATTCGCTTGCTTATGGTTATGATTATTAGTTAGTTAAAACCATATATAAAATGATTATTACTTAGCGCGCTATACTTATTGGAATAGAAGTGTTTTTTTTTTCTTTCTAAAAGTGGCATATATAGCAGTTTTGGAAGATCCAAATACAATACGTATATAAATATATAATGGTGTGAATATAATCTAAACCGACAATACTGTCAAATAAAGACGGGTGCCTAACTCACAAAGTGGTGGCTCACTGACTCCATATCCCGTCGCTTATAATTGCAAGTGAACGTTTTTATGTACCCCCTGACTTATGGACATTTTTTGGTTCATACAAGAGAGATAAAACAGACTTATTGAGACTACATAGAGATCAATGGGATAGTGACCTTAATCTTTAAATAGTGTATAAGAATATAAATTAACATATCGGAAGTTTGGACTGGACATAAATAATAATATATAAATAATTCGGATCAATTTTATGATAAAGCTCGAATTTAGCATGATATTAGAACCTATAAATCTAACTATGAAAAAAGTTTATTATATCGATCTACACTTTTATTATCTGACCTAAAAATGTTGGTATGCAAGACTAATGGTTAGAAAAACCATTATCTCAAGGAAAAATACTGTGATTATGTAAAAAATAATGGCCATGAGATTTAATCTCTAAAAATAAGAAAATGAACTCCTATATCAAAAATTTAGATATGATTGAAATAATATATAAGTGACTTTAGCCAATCTACTTAATTTTAATTTTGGTTGAAAAATCTACGCTTAGAAAAGTTTCAGATTCTGGTTCAGAATAACTTGCTCAATCTTTTCTAACTGGTGAGTATTATTCAAGAATTTTTTTTGACTTAATTACAATATTAGATGCACATGTGAATGCATGGATAGCTCTGGACGCCAAAAGAAATTTCAATTATAAAAACATATATAAATACATATACCCATTTAAAAAAAAACTGTGGAAGATTAGCTAGGTAGATTTTCGTTGGCTGTGATGATGCATCAATATATACCATGGACATGAACATGTAAACATATCTGTATTCAAATACATATTACTGACGTACACATGCATAGAGAATTATCTAAGAGGTTGTTTGTTGATTGCTATAGCCTATAAGGAATGCTATAAATATATCCTCTAGGGTTAGGGTTAACAACTGAGGTCCTCTTGTAATTATCTCGAGCTTTCACTCTCTTTCATTCTCCCACCGTAGAAAATTCGAAATTAAATTAACAAGAAACTTTATATATATATATATATATATTATTTTTTTCTTTTTTTCTCAAATATATAGCTCACATTAATACATCATTATACACAAGTTTAGTTTTCACAAAAGAGCCAAGAAGAAAAGAAGAAGCATGAGGAAGCGTCAAGTGGTGTTGAGGAGAGCATCGCCGGAGGATCCTTCTAGAAGCTCCTCGACGGCTTCATCTCGGACAGTGAGAGGTGTGAGATACGGCGAGTGTCAGAAGAACCACGCGGCGGCTGTTGGAGGCTACGCCGTCGACGGCTGTCGTGAGTTCATGGCAAGCAACGGAGAGGAAGGTACGGTGGCAGCGCTAACTTGCGCCGCCTGTGGCTGCCACCGCAGTTTCCACCGGAGAGAAATCGTAACCGAGGTTGTTTGCGACTGTGATTCACCTCCCTCGACTGGGAATTAGACCAGGAAAAATTAGAGCTGGCTAAAAGGTGTTTCTGTCTTTGTGAGTTATATATTTATATAGGGATGAAACTGAAGATATTCTATTGTTTAAAATATCAAGGGTTTGTCTTTTTTATTCAAAATCTTAAGACATTAAGTATTGAAAATGGTGAAAGATTTTATAATGATTGGATGCCTACAGGGTTTGATAGTGTTTTGGAAAATTGGATTCTTAATTAAAATACGAAGATTATTGTTGTTTCATGTTTTACAAACATAGTTTGATTTTTATCGGTATTGGTCACAAGTAATGTATTTTGATTTTGTTGTCCAACCATATATCGTTTCAAATCAATTTTCCACTTAAGACAATCGTTACTTGTATTGTGAAGTGGATTGGTAACAAATTATATGAGTATTTTTATGAATGGATGAGATTGATGATTGTTCCTTTAACATATTTGGAAGGTTCTTCTCTTGTGGTGAAGTTATATGAATATAGTAATACAATTATTGGTTCTCTCCTTTACCAAAAAAAATATTGGTTCTCTCGATTAATTATTCTGACATATTTAAATTTTGATTTTCTTGGACAAAGTATTAAAATTTTGATTCTTTTGAGACTACCCCTTTAATTTTTGTTTTTCAGCATATATATTGTGGAGTAAACCCTGCAACTGTTGGTATCATATACTTCCTCCGTTTCAAAAAAGTTTTTCTAGAGTATTATGAATATAATTAATATCTATAACTAAATATCTTATTTCTTTTTACTATATATTTTTAATAGTTATTAATCAATAATATTTAATCAATTTAAATATTTTATTTTTTGTTAGAAAAAAATATACAGTTTTTCAACATCAATTACTAAAAGTATCTTGCAAATCCAAGAAATTATATTTGTTGAACAAAAATAAATCTAGATTATTTTCTTTCATGGAGGGTTGGATTAGAATTTGACATATGTTACTGTTTTATTTTAGTACCTGTATAACTCGAGACCAGTTTATGATTTCTTGATTATGTCATGATAAGAACCATCCTTAAGGAATATGCCTTGCATGCATGATTTCAATTTTAAATAGTATAGTTTAATTATTCTAAAGTTTTTCTTTCATTTCTTTTTTGGGCTTTAGAAGAGAGATCTTTCAAAATTTATATAACATGAACATACAAGAAAATAACTTTGAGATGAAAAGGGAGCAAGAGGCCCACAAATCTAATCCTTGTTGGTTGCTAACTTGCTATGATGAGAAAACAGTTTTAATTGATTTATTAAAGAGCCGTTAAGACTAATGATCATTCACGATAAAGGCCTGTGACTTCTGAGCTTTAGTCTTCTATAAAATAAAAAAATAGTACGAATTAATCTAACTGATTACTCCCAAATAAAGTGCGTACATTAACAAAGCAAAAAATATAATGAAAGAATGCCAAAAGAAAAAACCAACGACATTGATATAATTTCAAAAGAGATTGTGTTGTTTTTACTGCTATAAATTAATTACAACATTCTATATCAAATTTAGTTTGTTAACTGAATTCGAAATTAACATAAACAACTGAGGAAGTTAGATATGTTCGTAGGAAGAATGTTAGATATCTTTAGCTGGTTTATAGATTTGAAATGACATGTGAGTTGTATCATCATGAACGTACATTGTTAGGTATTTGAGTATGGAGAGAAACATTGTGCCGAACTTGGTCAGGCCAATGTCGTTTTAATATCTCTAAATTTTCACATGTATATTACAAATATTGACATAGTAAATGAGAAAATATATTTTGTATTACTTGAGAAATAATACACATGATAAAGAAATTGGAAATATGAATGTGAATATGTGCTAAATTTTTTTTTAATTATCAGTAAGTTCGGATTGAAACCCTAATTTTTCCAGATCCGAAACTACAAGATGTAATACTGGTTTCGTCCCAATGGTCACTCGAATTAAGAATTTCTAACATAATGGTCATGATATTTTCCGGTTGATCTAATGACTTCTCTAATAAAAATATGAGCTGATTTGAACCGGCTTGGAAAACCTTGAGCTAGCTATCTTTGAGAAACAAATAAATAACATTGTCTTTTGTATCAGTTTACAGCACATGTGATAGATATCTATGATGGTTTATTCTGGTTTACTATTTGCGAAAACCAAAGCAACAATTAGGTCAATGCGGCATGAACCACCATTGACTGAGGCATACTGGAGAAAAGTTTCACAAAAAAAAATACTTGAAAATTTCGCAACCCTTCTCCGTCTAAACTTAGACCTTAAATTAGACAATCAACAGTTCTGAGATTAATTGTCATTCATATTTTTTTAATAGAATTGTTGTGAATGATTTCCCCGCTACCATCGGTGTATCAGATATTTAAAGTTTTATTTGAACAAAATCATTTTGTTCTATACCATTAGAAGAAAAATCAGTCGGCTTAATGTTTTACATAAAAACCCAAATAATAAGCCCATTCATATCAATTTATAGGCCTACTATGTTATTTTTTACTTCACAAGAAACCAGGAGAAAAAGTATACAGTATATATTTCCAAAACAAAGGAAAAAAGGTAACCACAAAACCCGCAACTACCGTCATCAAAAAGGCGTCAACACGCAGTACTCTATTTTCTTGTTTGAAAACAGTAAAAAAAGAATATTACCCGCTGATCAAAATTTTCAACGAAAAACAAACACCTAGATTCAAAAACTTGCTTTGTCTATTATTTTTTTTAATATATTTTTACTATGTATGGACGAAGAAATTATTTTTATGTATTATTACCAAAAACTGTAAGATAATTAAGAAATGTTTTTGAAATTATATAATTATTAAATCAAGATATTTGAGTGGTGAAAGTTTTTTCCCAATGAATTTAAATCAGAAATCAAGTTTTCATGTTTAAGAACCTCATTGCTACCTTATTTATAATCACACTAAAGTTTATAAATATTAAATATTTTTTATAGTGTTCTGAAATGTGGTTAAGGTAATTACTTAGGAAGTGTTTATATAGGTGCTAAACGGTAGGTGGTACCATTTTATATTATATAGTGTTTTAATCCAAATTTATATAGTTTGACTGCATAATAGCATTTAAATGTATATCATACAGTTTATGCAGACACCTATATGAATTATAAGTATTTATATTCAAAAATAAATTATTAATATTATTATATATTTTATGAAAGTTATATTAAAATTTCTTTTAGCTTATTTTATATATTATATCGTTATATTTATTAGCTTAATTGTTTGCAAAAAAATTATATTTATCATTTTTATTTATTTAAAATATTTTTAGTTTAATAATTTAATACATTTTATGTTTAAACTAGATTATTATACATAAAAATATATTTCATGTCTTTTATAAGACTAATGTATATACATTAAGCGTATATTTGCATTTTATGTAAAATATATATTCGTCTAAGTTCTGTTCAGACGTCCATGTATACAGTGACATATTATAAATTTACATGTTGTGTAATGAGAGCCTATCGCGTTTTATAACACTAGGTTTTATAGCTACTATGATCGCTATATAACAAGCAAAAATAAGAAAACCTGATTTTTTTTTGATGCTTGAAAGTGAAAAAAACGCAGCTGGTTGTGGAATCTTCAGCCTCTATTGATAAAAGTAAACAATAATTTATTAAATAGGTGTTTTAGCCACTACGATCGTTTTCATAGCCTCATAGGTGTTATATTGCATTCTCCAATTTATTCTCCCGGTTATAAAGAAAAAGACTACGAATATTTTTTTTTTACGTAACAAGAAACGTGTTTAATTATCATATTTGCGAATTAAAAGGTTAGTTTGTTTGAGCAAATAAACTCATATTTATTTTGTATAATTACTTGTCCCTCTAATTAATTATCAACTAGTTATCTGGATTATGTTCAATAGGTCTCTTTCTATTTTTTCATATAGCGATTATTTTATTTATAATACAGAAGGAATGGAAAAAAGATACACAAAATTTGGTCTTGATTCCCCAAAAGTCTCAGCTTTCTCCGAATAAGGAATTTTCCCTGTTTATGCTATCACCACTACTCATGCTTCTTTTTTCCACATAAGATTTAAAGCTCTCGTTTTGCAAGAACTTACTAATAGGTGGTCAACATGTCGAAGACAAGAACCATGCACATTGTCTGTTTGTACATGATTTTGTAAAATATTTTAAAAAGTAGGTGCTAAAAGGTCCATAGAGGCATGTATTTATTAATCCTTTACCACATAAAACTGGGTAAAACATCGTTACACCTATGACCAATAACATTTGTAAATTTGGTAAACGAAAATGTGGAAGAATAAACTAACTGGTATAATGACTAATTGAAATGTTAATTTTTTTAACTCCAAAGATAAGAGAACTGTTGACTGTATATCATAAATCTTAGAGGACAACGATTTTTTTTAACTCAAGATGAAGAACTGTTAAATAAGAATGCGCATTCACTAATAGTTTGTGATTGTAAAAAAGTAAAAACTGTAACTTAAATATCAGAGAATTGTTGCGCAGCAAAACCACTTCATTATTTTCAACCTTCATAATCTTTTTTTATATATAACTTCATGGACCTTCCCAATCAAAGCCTATTATATCCCATTAGCAGTACCGCGGTCTAACATTTTTGGATACCCTAAACAATTTTTATTTAAAATTATATTTAATATTTTTTTATTTTAGAGTATATAGATACATGAAAAAGAAATGCAAAACAATTTTAAAAAACACTAAACCAAAACCACAACCTGAGTTCATCCAAACGAAGTAGGTTTGAAACCGATTTATCTAATACTAATAACATGTCTTTTATGTTTTATCTAATATCAAATATATATTTATAATATAAATCTTGCTAAATTTCATAAATTAATTCAATTTCATTAATGATTGATATATATAACTTTATCAAATTGATTACATAGCAATATTAATCAATATTACAATAAACATATGACTCTATCATAATTTTGATAAAATAAAATTGATAATACAAAATTTCACATTTTAAATAAATATTATCAATACACTTATTCCATATATTTATTAGTAAAAGTTTTATAAACAAGAATAAATTCTCTTACAAATATTATAAAGGTCGGCCCTGCCCATCAGGAAATTAGGTCGACCATGTTACTATATATATATATACCAGATAGCGAACTTTCCAAATATATACAATTAAATGTACGACTTTGTTAGCATTAGTTACGTCAGGAACATTTCAAATTAGTAAGTGGTGCACTGTGCACATGGTATATGGCAGTTAGGGCCATAACCTCAGCCTGTGTTTAAAACTTTTGTCCCCACCATGAAAAAATAGATCTGTGACTTCACGAAATGCGTAAAATAATTTTATTTTATTTATCAATACTTATATCAACAAACCCTGTTTAGAAATAAAGCAATATTCTAATCTAATTGCATATTTATGCTTGTTTTGTTTGGTAAACCGACATTGCTAATGACGACTGGTAATCTAAATTCTCTCAAGTCCATCGCATAATCACGTCTGCATCTATACTTTTCCCTAATGAAAAGTTATTTAAGTTATTCGTATTTAATGATTAGTTCAACGCCCTAAACCCTATATAGCACTTTAATAATAATAATCCTTCAAACATATATTATACCAAACGGGAAGTGGGAATGTAAGGATGTGAGGAAACATGATTTAATGAGGAAATTAATCTAAATTATCCAACGAATCTTGGGTTCCAATAAACAAAACACGATTAATCATTGGATATTAAAATAACTTTTATAATTAAATATTTAATATATTTTCTTAGGAAGCTGTCTTTTTCTCGAAGAATAAAGAGAGATTTACGAAAAGGACACCTAGATCTTAGTTCGATCTCATATTAAATTAATCAACAAAGTACTTTGAGATAAGAAGCAAATAATATCATTATTAATAAAACTAATTTATTTAAATTTCTGGGAAACTTGCCACTTTCTTTATCTGATCAATCACTAATTTAGGGTTCATGTGATTTACCAAAAATCGACTTATATCTGAGTTACTAATTCCGGTGATTAGTTGACATAAACCTTCCTCTTCTGGTGATGTCAAGGTGGTGAGGTTGGTACTCTATTGTGACAACTTCGTGGTAATGACTAATGACGATCAAATAAAAATCGGACAACAAAATAATGAGTTGTAAAAACAAAAAAAAAGAGACAAAAGAGTTTAATTAATATAAAATAAACTTATTAAGATGATAATAGCAGTGCTTACTCTCTATGACCTAAAGCTAAACAAGCTTAAGCTTCATTATTGCTCTTTCCCAAACAAGACGACAAGCCATTACCGTTTCCGACGTTAGCTCCGCCGCCACCACCACCGCTTTGTATGTCACGTTCTACACCGTTTCCACCGCGAACTCCATCATCTTCGATGTTATTATTATTGCTCTCGTCGTTATCGACCATCTTGACGGTGGTGATACCGCCGGAGAATGGGAGGTCGCGGCGGCTGTTAAACGTGTTTTTGTTGTTATGCATCCAAACCTTGAGTACGCCTCTATCGACTCCCACGTCGCGGCAGAAGTCGCGCACGTGGTCCTCGTCGCGCTTCTGAAACTTCCAGCCGATACGTTCGGCGAACTCGTGCATCTTCTCTTTCTGAGCTTGGCTGAACTTCCGTCCTGAACCGCTTCCTAGAGCCTGGAGTGTGGTGGTGAGTGGAGAGGTTGTTGTTGGCGGCGAAGTTGTAGGTTTTATTGGTGCCGGAGAGAGCGAGGAGCATGTAAGAGGAGGAGATAGGCGGCGGAGAAGAGGAAGTGGGGCTGCCAGGGAGAGGAGGAGGTGGGTGGTGACGGTGGTGAGGTTGGTACTCTATTGTGGAAGATGGAGGGAGAGACGGTGGAGGTAAGGCTGAGGTGGGGGAGGAATCTTCAGGGTCACGGCGGTGGAAGTTACGGTGGCAACCGCATGCGGCACACTTGAGGGAGGTTGGATCAGAAGGTGTGGAGGAAGGTGAAGGCATGAACTCCCGCAACCGTCGAGCGCGTGGCCGCCAATCGCTGGCCGCGTGGTTCTTGAGGCATTCTTTGTAGGTGAAGGCTATTGGGTGGTGGTGGTGGTGGTGGCGGCGTTTGATGATTCCATTGCTGAAGGAGATTGGTTTGGCTGGTTGGATCCGGGTTAGAGTTTCGGTTTGGGTTCGGGTTCAGAAGATTTAGGAGTCATATCCATTGCTCAAAACTCAAGCATCTATGCCTTTTGTAATCTTTTTAAGATAATCTTTGTGAGGAAAAGAAAAATAAGGTTTATGTTATACTAACAAAAGAATGATAATTCATCAGAAATGAAGAAGATAGATAAAAGAAAAGATAATCAGCTTTTGGAGATCATTTGATTGTTTTTATTTTAATATGTTTAAAATAAAAACTTTTGAAAGATGGGGAATATGTTATATGATCTTTGTGAATCTGGTGATGAGTGTTGATCAGACAGAATAAAATAATCAATAGGAGAAAAATGATTAATATAATATTATTTAAAATTAAAATTCAAAGGATAGGGTTTTCAGGATGGATGATTTAACTATGGTTAAGTGAGTGTGGTAATGGAAACTGAGACCATAGCAGGGGGTGAGGAAATATATAGAGCAGTAATAATGTCTTGAACCTAAAGACTGTCCAGTTATAAATTTTCTCATGCATTGTGACACTTCTTGTTTTGACTTGTTTTTTACAATTTTCTATTATTATTAATTTATATCCAGAATTACAACAACACAAACACAAGGAACTAGTTAACTCTTTGCAAACAATCCACTTTTACACAACTAAAAAGAAATACAAAAGAATAACAAGATAGAAGAAGGATTAAGAAAATTATTAATTTGTAAAAGGTATTATTTGATATATAAATTAGATATTATTGAACCAATCATAAATAAGTTTATATAATTTTATTGGTCATACTATACCTAACAAAATTAAAAGTTACTTAGAAATGTGTAAATTACTTATATTTTGAAACATAATTTTTATACTATTTATAATACAAAGTAGAAAGAGTATTCTTTTTTTTTAAATAATTAATAGATCGAAATGAATAATTCATGAATGCTTAAAAAATTCTAGATATCTTAATTTTTGAATATTTAAATTTTTTTTGAACGAAATGGATCACAAACATAGATAGTTTAAGACATAACAGATTATAGATACTGCAAATTTTTCTGATATTTGCTCCGTACTTAGACCTAGTTGTTTAGAGCATGATTAACGCTGAAACCAATAGGGGGTTTCTTATATTACTTTTTCGACCTAATTAAAAAAAAATTAAAAAAAGCACCAATCGCGTGCCGCCACGTAGCAGTGGGGCTCGCGCGAACACAGTGTAATAAACCCGGTTTTCTAATTTTTGGTGGGCCCCACCTCCTTCCCACCCACTAAGAAACCCTGCCACCACCCCCGATGTTCATGGTCTTAGGCTTTAATCTTTTGTGCGCTTCATGTCACTAAATCCACCAAACACGACCAAAGTTCTTTTTTGGTTCAAAATGATAAATTATTATTAATAATTAATGTCAATAAATCTGGTATTCTTACTTTTAAATACTTTTCAACAAACTACGTAATAGTAATAGTTAACACGCAAAGAATTATGA
Source organism: Moricandia arvensis (assembly GCA_905132765.1). Classification (NCBI taxonomy): domain Eukaryota; kingdom Viridiplantae; phylum Streptophyta; class Magnoliopsida; order Brassicales; family Brassicaceae; genus Moricandia; species Moricandia arvensis. The sequence goes on along the minus strand of CAJHQP010001209.1, from coordinate 11,828 downwards.
CTGACACGTACATAAATAGTCCACACGTCAATCCGACACTAGTACAATTTAGAAGGCCGCAACGTAAACTAAGCTTTGTTTGAGCAAACTCGTAAACTAAGTTTGTCTTGGGAGAATCATCATCCGAATAGTCAAAACCCAACATCATCTAATTTTCAAACATTTTTAGCAAATAGAATGTTAAATTTTTTTTTCCAATAATCTTTTGAAAAATCCAATAATAATGCTATTTTGAAGAAATTTTATTCCGGGAAATATAAATCAACCTGGCTAATAAGTAATCAGCTAATTAATGCTATTACAGCTCATAAGTTGACCAACTGATGTATTTTTCTGGATATATGATAAAGACGGAACATAGAAAACATGAGTATCCTCTTTTATTTCTTGGGCACATAATCATGAATTGCATGGTTGGTAATATAGATTTTTTTTGTCGATAGAAAGATTTTTTTCTTTGCTTGCATAATTAACCATGTGATCCTAAAAACGCAAGAACTTATAAATCAATGGGGCATTAGGAAAGGAACGTATTTTAAACAACTCCTTACTGTTGGTTGCATTTTTTTTCGAGAAAAAAATCGTTGATAAAACATGTAATAAATCATTTTCTTTTTGCGTAACTACCCTAAGCAAACATGGAATAAGATCATTGATAAGCATTCAAACTATAGTAAAAGATATTATAGCACACATATATAACTTTTAGTTCAAAATAAAAGATACTTTTTTAAAAAGTTAACTTTCGTCAATTTTATAACTAATTAAAAGATACTGGGAGAGTTTAGAAAGAGACTACAAAGGTAATATATCACATACCACTTATCTATGTTTATTTTCAACCTACCATCAATTAGCAATCTTTTTTGAGCACTAAATTGACAATGTTTCAGAATACAAACAAATCAAAGCTATTCATAACTTTTATCGAATGAGAATAAATTTAGCTTAAATAATTCACATAACCAACAACACTGACTCATATGTTAGTATATTATTTTGTTATATGTATAATTAAATAATCATTATTGGAATTATATATCTCGATAAGAAGTTTAAATTATATTATCTATTTAATTTGTTAATTTTCATACAGATCAATCCAAAATCTAAATTTTATATTTTATCATAATTATTAATTAATCAAATACTAATTTAAAAATGTTTTACTATAAATAATTTTCTAAATTTGGTTAGATATGACTACAAAATTGAAAAAAAGAGTACAAAATAGTGAATTGATGCCTCTAATCAAGGTGTTTAGTTCGTTAGTCACAATGTTTTTTCTGTATGTTTTGAACTAGTATCACTGTTCTTAAGCTATTTTTTATTAGAGGCATCAATTCACTTTTTATTTATGTTATACAAATTGCTATGTTCTATTTTTCTTTTACTTTTAAAGCAGTTTCGTTTTTATGCTTTTCTGTGCAACTTCAAAACGATTTTTGGTTTGAAGTGTTGAGATTCATTTATAATTTTTATATGTTTTGACATCCAGACAAAAACATTTTGGAACTAAAACCAAACAATTATTTGAGCAGACGGAGAGGGGCCTGGAGGAGGGTAAATAATGAAAAAAGAGATTAGTACAAAGTTTTAATGGGATCATATGTGGCTGGCATCTTTAAAAGACCAAACATCAATGACTCTATCACCCAGGAATTGGCCTACATAATCTTTTGTGGGTCAAATAATCCATCTATTTTCAGTGTGTACTACTGATTGTATATTAATTTGTCGCAGAACTTACATACTATTCTTTAGTTCGTAAATATTTTCACAGAGGCATATAAAAGTACAGAGAGTAAAAATATGTTTTTCTGCAAATTTTAACCAAATCCACAATTTTCTTCCTCTATTTGAAAATTGTTCTACAGTGAATCTCTAGTCACATCACACAGAATTTCAGGACATAAAAAATACAAAAAATCAGTCGTACTGTTTAAAACGTGTTCATTCGTTCGAGTTGAGCTTTATCTGAAAATGTGACACGGTTTTCAAATCGGTAAAGATAAGAAAAGGAAAAATGTAAGAGCCAGTATTCTTGTGTCATGAGCTGGCCCGGCTCCAAGTACTATTGGACCCTCATCAAACTATAAAAAATGGACCCTGATTTTATATTTTATTGCACAAACTATCTATTGGACCTTTAATTGTGATGTAAATGTGTAATAAATAAGTTGCATCATGTGCTTTTGCACTTTGGGCATATACCAAAAGCCAGCACTAGTCATAAGCATACATACTGTTTAGGGGTTTGATTAACAACATCCGAAACGAATTTAAAAATTTTGGTATACAACGAACCGTAACTAAACCCGAACCGAATCAAAATAGACCCGAACCCTAAACGCCACCCCTAGTGCCATTGACAAACTTCTTATAAGTTATGTAACATAAGTCCTTTTTATTTTGGCTAACTATGGCTCTAACCTTGAAGAGAAATAATTACTTATCTACCTCTAACACTAAATAAAATGCTTTTGAAGATACTGATGTTGGATGTATTTCTCAAGATGTATTAACTATTATCCACCAATACAGTGTGAATCTCTTCGAGATACACTGATTGTAGAAACGGAAGGGAGACCTTGACCATGTATTAGGTTAGTAGTTGTATATTTCATGTCCATGTATTTGCATATTTCCTTTCTTCTTTTCGCATATTTTATCCACATTTTTTTTCCTTTTCTTCAACACCATCAACGTGTTGAAGAGAATTTGATAAAACAAATAGAAGAACCAGAAGAAGAAGAGGAACTATGTAGAGAAGACGCAGAGATTGTTATGAGAAGTTTAGGTCCTTTCTCCCGACCAAGAAGGATATTGCCTAGAGAATTGCTTTGTTATGATCATATCATTAGATGGAAACAAAGATGGAAGAATCAATTTTAATGTATTTCTTATGTCATGGAGAATAGCTTCTACTGAATTATATGACATTTATGTTTTTCTTTTACCATATATATTCTTTTGTTCTTCTAAGCATACTCTTAGTAAGCATATTTTTGTTGATAGACTATGCTCATATATTTCTTTATATATCTATTCTTTGTTACTTGTTCCTTGATTCATCTTTGCCTCCACCCTTAGAATTCAATTCATGGTCTAACTCAGTATTCATAGAAATATATGTGCTGAGTATTCCATTTTGTAATATGTTTTTCAAAATGTTGTTAAGAAATTCAATAAATTAATTAGTACATGGAGAAAAGAAGACACTTGATTTCTTAGCTTGTCATTGTAATGGCTTACAAAAGACATGGAATCTGATAACAATGACAGGAGTAACCAAGTTCTTGATTAGCTACCACTCTTTTTATTGTTCCTTTAGATGTTGGGGCTTTGGTGGCCTACCCCAAGAAAATCTATAAATGCTGGAGGTTTGTTGGTCTCGGAACATTTGGCCACCATTGTATGTTCTGGCAGATGATGATGGCAGTGATAGTGATGACAATGATGATGATGGTTCTTGGATGGAGACATGCAGTATCAGTGCCAAGGAATCTTCAGAGAAGGTTGAGCAGTGATGATGCGGGCCATGCATCGGCATGCGTGGAGAACAACACTCTTCTTGAAGATACTTAGCTTTCAGGTTAGTTGTTTCCTCTTTTAGCATTTCCCAGCTGTTCTTTCCATATTCATATCTTCATCATCTACAGTACCTTCAAAACACATGGAAACATTAAGCTTAAAAACTCATCAGCACTAATTGAATCTCCCTAGAACTTGCAAGAAGACACCAACCAGGAGAGAGACTGAAGCTTGTGGGATCTGCAGTAGGTTTATGAGCAGACCCATTGGATCTCCTTATGTAAGAACTTGATTGTTGCCTCAGCTTTCTTGCCATGAGGACATGCCAGTGATTCTTTAAGGCATTGTCTGTTCTTCCATTGAAAATCTTAGCAATCATAGCCCATTTGTTACCAAAAGCTCTGTGAGCTGTAAGTAGCCTCTCTTCTTCCTCAACACTGAAAGCTCTCTTGTTGATCCTAGGATCTAGCTGGTTAAACCACCTCAACCTGCAACTCTTGCCTTCAACAACCCAAAGAAGCAAGATAAAAGATACATTTTAAGTTCACTTCCTCATGCAAATAACAAAGGAAAGAGGCTTTTACCTGTTCTTCCTGGCATCTTCTCAGCAATGTGGTTCCAGTTCTGAGGACCATGAACATCAATAAGTTCCATGAGCTGAGAATCCTCAGAAATTCTCCAATGTCCTCTACTACAAACCCTAGAACCTCTCTGCTTCTTCTTCTTTGATTCATCACTCACCTTAACCATCCTTCTTTTGTTAGAAAACTCCACTGCATTGTTTTCTCCAAGCCCATTAAATGCTCCTCTGCAACAGAGATCAAAAGGGTATTCTTGGAAACATGAGATATCCATCTAACTCTTCTTCCCTTGGTCTCTCTCTCCTACAACAATGTCTCATATATAGAACACAGATACATATACATAGAGGCATGTGATGTTTGGGATTCGGTGATGGTTATGTTATCGTACGTAATCTTTTTGATTGCCCAAAATGGAAACCTGGGGAGAGAGAAGAATATGTGTGAGGAGAGAGCGTATAAATGGAAATAGAAAGAAACCCCACGCATACATCTTTCATGGTTGCTCTGTTAAGAACAGTTTCAGTTCTCTGACATCATGTTTTTTTTAAAAAAAGACTCGTTTGAATATTTGTCACAATATATTCTTCTCCCCACGCTTTACCATATTTTAAAATATACCATTTCCTTGTATAGGTATAAATGTAGGTGTATACGACCAAAAATATTCATAAACATTTTTAGATGCAATTCATATATAACGTGTATTTGTGTGTGTGTTTAATAATGCATATTAAGGTGAACAATATTCATAATTATTTTAGATGCAATTCATGTATGACGTGTATTTGTGTGTACTTAATTATGCATATAAGACCATCCTTATTAAAGATATTATTATGTTTTAAAATACTTTTAATACATGTTGGCCTATTTTATATAGAATCAACCCTAATTTTTTTGGTTCTTGTACTATTTAATAAGAATGCCTAAAATGTTCAAGGACGTTTTACAACGTTTTAAAATGATAATAGTTCTAACTAGTGACATCTTTCAACAGGCTTTTGATGGATCAAAAATTATGTCAGCCAGTCATTAGTCATTAATTGCGATTTAGATAGATTTAAAATCGATGTTAATTAGTTGCTTAAAATTTAAAGAGATTTTACAAAATCCAACTTTTCATTTTAACAAATGTATTTTTGCCATTATCCTTTTTACTGTAGTTTTTGGGTAAAACACAAATGGTATGACTAGTTTTTTCCTTGATAGATGATTTATAACAAAGGGACCCTTTATAAAATAAAAATAAACACGAGCTAAAAAACCTAAGAGCATCAACTTTGGTTCAAAAAGTGTAAACGCTTCTCAAATTTATTATATTATTATTTTTATGTAAATTAATGTTTGAATTATTTCTAAAATTTTAAGTGAAAATTATCTATTAATATTGTGACATATGTAAAACAAATAGATAGACGGTATGGTCACAGAGGGACGCTTCTCCCTCTCTCTCTTCCGTTTTTCCTTCTCTTTTTTGTTTTTATAATTTTTAATATATTTTGTACTACAGAGCCTCAATGAGAGCTTGTACGCTGCAAATGCTCTAAAAGCCAATAAATATATAAAACGATAAGTATCTCTTTCTTTTTCATTTTATTTAATATCACTTTCATTTTCTTAGATAAAACGATAAGTATCTCTTTCTTTCTCTCGTTCACACTTCACACACATTTCGCTACATCTCACTATCAGTCCAAACTTAAATTGGTCACCCAAAAAAAGGTCCCCAACTTGGAACCGAAAATTACAATAGAAAATGCAAATTACAAAAACCAAAGCAAACCAAACCGGTCTACAATATAAACCACATAGCCATATAAGTTAATACCGAAACTGCCCTCCAGTGTAGGTCTGGCCAAAGGACCAACTAGGAGGAGCAACATTGAACGACACGACACTACGGCGATCACTTGTGGTTACAACAAACGACAGACTTTGACCATTGAGATAAGAGTTGCTTTGCCAATTTTGCCCCCAGTTTCTTGACATTAATTGCCATTTTGACCTTGAACCTTTCATTGACACAGAGTGTACGTCCCCTGCTCCACGACGTTTGTGACCAGCACCAAGTTAAAGTATGAGTGACCGTTGATCGTGAACCTTATCCCTCCCCTTCTCATGCACCGAACCCTATATATATTCACCAATGAAACAATTATTTGAATTAATACTATTATGAAAGTTTAGTATCTCTTAAAAAAGGTACCATAAGTTTGGTGTCGATTTCATTGTTACCACTATACAGTGTTCGGTCTATTAACGATTTAATAACCCATTCCTACTACATTTATCAATTGGTCCAATAGTAGTTAATGCATTTTTGTAGGTCTAAATTCCATAAAGTGGTGTATTATAAAATGAAGAGGAATACCTTAAGATAAGACATAAAAAAATTTGTTACTATAATGTTTTAAAGAGAAAATAATTAAAATAAACTTTATTAAATGGTGAAATATACATTTATATATTTTGGGGTTAACTAATCTATACATAAGGTTTAGAATTATGAGATAATATTTTGGAGATGAGGTTTAAAATTAAAAAAAAATTAAAATATTAAAAATAAAAATTTATTTTGGTATTTTTTTTCTTTGAGGTATGTTTTGTGATAAAAAAAATCAAAAAAAATATTTTAGAAATTTACCCATTTAATGTATGAGTAATATTTAGTTATTTACAAACAAGAACGAGTAAACTGAGTAACTATATTTGATATTTAAACGTAAGATATTCACAACTACAGTAGTATGCAAATCACATGACATTAAATAGCCGCACTGGGAAGGGCTAAACCGGGTTAATCATTTACTACCTTCTGTACATAACCGGAATGATACCGGACTTGTAAAGAGCGATGTGCTCGTAGATGGGCTGAGAAAGATCGAAATGGTGGTTAGGAGGATCGCAAGCGCCACCAGGAGGACAAAAGTTAGTGGCGGTGACGACAATGGACCGTCCTGGTATGCACCACTTAGGATCGTTGACACACTTAAGCTCAAAGCAGGCACCACAGCTAAGTCCGTTATCGAATAACGCCGTGCTCAGCGCCGCAGTCTCTGTTCCGTAGCCTTGGCCGTATAGATTACCGTACCCGCATGCTCCACCTAGTTGTGTTCATTAGGCAAGAGTTAGTTTGTTTTTTTAAAGAAACTCAATTTTTTTTTACTTTTGAGATAAAATTATCTTAAACGCAAGCAAACATAAAGTCCACAAACATATATGTTTTTTCTTTTGTTTGCATCGGGCGTTGGCCGTTTATGTTTTGTAGCAAATAACTTTTGGAATTTGAAAATGAACGTGTTACAAAAATTACTTTCAAGAAAAAAAAATTCCAACTTATAAAAAGGTAAATTTTATAGGCACATAACGTCAAGGGAGTCGGTTCCTTCATCTCTTTTTGTATATTATAGTATCATTTAAAATGTGGCCGATGAAATAGTTTGCATGTTACGAGGGGAATAGCATAGCTCTGAAAACATGAGCTGATGGTGAAGTATAATGACTAAGCTACCCTTAGTTAAGAATGATGCCAAGTGAAAATGAGAAATTTAAGAGTTTTATTGGAGATCAATAAGGTATTACCCATAGTGCCGGAAGCATCACCCCCACCGTAGAAAGTGGCATGAGCGTTGATCCACGGTCCCATGTGGCCGCCAGGATGGTGGCCACGCACGGCGGTGGAAGCCTTGAACGCAAACAGAAAGGGCTAGGACGTGCAACAGGAGAGCCGAGATTACTAAAACCCCCATGATGAAGCAAAACAGTTACAACATGCAAAGGGGAGAAAGGAAAAAAGAAGTGGAGAGAGGCAGATGGGTATTTTCTGTCAGTGTGGAGTAAGAGGGTTTTGTGTGATGAAATTGAGGATGAAGAAGATCTGGTATAAATAGAAAAAGAAGGATTCAGACAAAGTTTTTAGCTGTAATAAATCAATCCGGGTCCATGCAACGGTCTTCACTAATCTCTGTTAATTACTTTATTTCATCTTAATGTAAATTTTGTGAAATATAAACCACACGGAGGTGATCTGGTGATAGGTAGACTTCGGGAAAACCCAAGTTGGAAATAACCCAACAACACTGAATTTGTGTGTTACGCGGATATAGATTAAGTTTTAGATTTTTGAATATTTGGAGATTGTATTTCTTTTTCAGAATTAATCTATATCATTTTATAGCTTGCGGATATTTCCAGGTAAAATAATTGTGAAATATAAAACATAAAAATGATTTTAGGACCAAAGGGAAAGATAAAGGAGAGGTGAACGTTAATTCAAGAGATGAATCAAACAAGATTTGTCAAAATGAGTTGGAATCTATCGTAAAGGTCACTCAAGATATGAAATAAATGTATAACAGAAATCAGTAGATGTGATTGTGATACTGTAACATCATAGGTTATTTTTTTTTATAAAATATAATACATCTGTTTTATTTTATTTGTCATTTTGAGTTTGTACACACATATTAAAAAAACATTTAAATTTTACATATTTTCTAGATAAAACACAATTACTTATACACTAACCACTTTTCAACTAATAAAAAAATAAAATATCGTATAAAATTAATAAATTTTGTATTGAAATTATAAAACGACATTTATTTTGAAACAAATTTTTTTTCTACAATAACAAATAAATTGAAACTGAGAGAATATTCAGTATATTAAAAGTCAGAAAGTAATCATACGGATACACGATTTTAATAGCAGTTAAATTTCAGAAACTATGCGGGTTTGAGTGTTTGAGACAGATAATTCAGTGCTCAATTAATAATATTATCCAGGAATTAAAGTGAGAACCTAACTGCATTTTATTTTAACCCACGTTGCCATGCGATCTACTCAATCTGTTTCAATAAATTATACTTCATCCGTTCCAAACTCTCAATAGAAAAAAAATATTTCAAAAAGATATTTTTTTTTAATAACTGAGTGTCATGACTCCACTGTGGAGATCCAGACTAGAGACCGAATCCTTTAACGGCGCATACTCGACACCTGAGAATGGATCATGACCAGAAAACAGTCTTTGGTCTCCAGGCGCCAGAGCAAGTCCGTATGTATATTCTGGTGGCCAGTGCGAATCGAACCCGAGACCGTACTAGCAGCTGCAACTCGTTTACCGCCAGGCCAACTCATCCTGGTTAAAAATATATTTTCATATTTTTAATGCATTAATTAATAGTAAATTACAAATTTTAAAGTGTCTACTAAAATCTTATTTGATGAAATTCATAAAGAATAATTAACTAAGAAATATTGCATTTGAAAATTAAAATTTTATGTGTTTTCTTAATTAGTGTGAAAATTATAAAATATATATCAATTTGAAATAGAAGAAGTATGTTTTAGAAATTGATGTATGTTATAGAATTTTCACATTTATTAAAAAAAACATATAAAATTTAGTTATCAATGCATTATTTTTCGTTATTAATTATTTTCATAATTTTTAACCAGAAAATTATAATAAATACTTTAAAATTTGAGATTTACATCAATCAATACATTAAAAAATAAAAAAGTATCTTTTCAAAATATTTTTTTATAAAACATGATTCTTTTAGAAACGGAGTGAATATTTATTAATTTTTGTCTTTTGTATGTCTGAGTGTTATTACTCATTCTTCTTTGATTTGTTGTTGAAGACCTGAGCGACATTGTATTGGTAGCAGAAGTATTAAAGGACCGTGGGACTTTTATGAAACTGTAGATATTCCATTGGACAAAAATGCGGTTTACAGCTGTTAGTTAGAGAAGAAACAAACAAAAGATAATCAATGTTTTTTTTACTTATACACTTAAACAGAAAAAAAATCAAGTTTACTTTTATATGCGACGCCTAAAATTCTTCTCTGGTTTTCATAATTCGTAATCAATGTTTTTACACTAAGTTTATGATAAGTATCGTTTAGATTTCAATACATTCACTTTGATTCTTTTTCTTACTTTAATCCGATGCTAAACATGGTTTCATATAAAAAAAACATGGTTTCAGTTTGAGAAATGGGAACTATGTTGAAAGTTAAGTAAAAAAGAAAGAGAACTATGTATCCAATCCAGCTGTTTTCATTTTATTATTTTCTTACAACAAGTTGATATTAAACATGGTTGTTTAGTAATAAAACATTTTTGTGTTAAATAGTACTAAATATCTTCAAAAAGATTCGAATGTTGGAAAGAAAGGACGTTCGTATGTGACATCGTAAATCAGTGGCTCTGTGACATCAGTCGAGCTCTTAAGGCGGAGGTTTTGTCCAGGCATGCATAGTGACAGTGTGATCTGGAACCTCTGGGAACCGACAATCAATTTTAGACAATAATATTCTAATTATAGAGATTTCATACACTGGAGAAATAATACATATTATTTATATTACTTTGAAATGGTACTAGTTGGCTAGATGTATTTAAGTATTACGGTTTTTAATTTGTATTAATTATGATTATCGATTTTTAAAAATCTATTTTGTCTTATAGAATGTGTTGAATTTAATAAAATTATTTGTAGAATGATTTATTTTAAATAATGTTACTCTTAATTATGTTTTTATTTGTGAATCTCTGATTTGTTTTTATGATAAACATTCGTTATAAGACGGCTATAATTTATTTGAAAATATTAGCTAGGAACTACATAAGTTGGCTTGATTAAGATCCATCAGCTCCAAGTTGATTACATTTCCAGTTACTGACTTAAGAATAAACAGCACGTCTAAATTTAAATTGGCTAAAACTGATGTAAAAGTTACATCCATTCAATACTTTACGTGTTTTTGTAGTTAATTTTTTTATTCTTTATTTTTAGATATAATTCAGAGTAAGAATCAGCTGAGTTTTAAAGAGTAGACAGATAAATTTTTGGTCCAAGAGTATCAATATTAAGTTGTATAATATAGTGTGGTCATATATATACATTTGGTGGCAATAGACATAATCACTATTTCATTTAGGTAGGCCTAGGTTCAAATAAATTCACAATAAATCGGAAGGAAAAAAAGAAAAAAAAAAAAAGAGAGAAGACAGACGCGTGATTATTGTAATAAATTGGTGATAACATTTTGTCCTAGACAATTTTAAGCCCACCTATTGAAGTCATCGACCTGGCGTGGCAATTTTGTTTTCCTAAGTTGGGTACCAAAACTTTATGCGCACATGCAAGATATAAACTGTAGAAAATCTATAAATTGTAAGAAAAAATAAAACACAACTAAAATATAGGCATGACCGCAAGAGAAAAAAGCTTTAGTTATCACCAAAGCAGTGTATTTTGGTGGAATTTATACAAATAGTCGATGAGGCAATAACTCCAATCACGAATAGTCGAATATGTTGAGCTAATATTCATATAGCACTAAATTCTTTTACAGAAAATATTAAAACTTAAAAATACCTTTAAAACGTATATAGAAATGACAAACCAATAGTAGTGATTTTCCTTTTCAATTTAAAATTCAGTTCGTGCAAATATTGTTTATTATCAAACATAAAGCAGATCGATGAAAGTAGTAACGCTTTGGATATTGGCATTGCTAAAGAAAATTTCTGAATGATTCTGCGTGTGGACCGTACGTCTACCGACATTACTCGTAAACTTGTTTCTCTAGACTACATCTCAAAGTTTATATAAACATTTTCAGTATATAATGTGTAAAAAATAGTGTCAATTTTGGACCCGTTTAATTTAAGAAGATGTGGTCTCGAGCA